>JAJLSS010000032.1:0-105705 GCA_030567755.1 Nakazawaea pomicola | reverse complement strand
TCGTTCGGATTATTCCTTTTAGCCGATGTTAAATCTTATCTTTTAACTCATGTTTCATATCAAGTTGTTTCCTTTGAAGTCCCATTTAGGTACTAATCTTTTAAAACCTTCCTAATTGAGCTTCCACAATGACAACTTGACTCTTACCAAAGTTATTGATCTTTCTCAAACTACCTTTGAGATCATCTGATCTCCGACAACTTTTACATCTGTTGCACTCCATACATGACTTGCAAGTAGCACCAACACCAACTCTTTGACCAATGTGAATATCAGTCACTTTTGATCCAACTGCGACAACTTTGCCAACAATTTCATGACCGACAACTATTGGCCTGTACATCTCGCCCCAAGAGTTCTTGGCGCAGTGAACATCGCTACCACAAACACCACAACATTCGATTTCAACATCAACATCATGATCTTCAAAGCTCTTTGGAGAATAAGTGAACTTCTTTGGTGAGTCCCAATTGGCCAATGATTCTGAACCAAATCCAGCAAAAGTTTCAGGGTATGTCATGATGCTCCTTCAAGTTGATTATATAATTAACAGGTTATTGGTGTCAGTATTTGTGCAAAATTGCGAGGGTTGTTCTTCAATTTATATCATCAAATCATGAAAAGTGACCGGTGATCAAGTAATAGAGTGTATGTCGCTCGAGTCAGTTTTGCGACATGTTCAATTGATGTCCTCGTTTGAAACATACTAACTTGAATGCCGTATTGATACCGTGATTTTGAATATTACCGAGCTAAATCATTTGCGGCCTCGCTTCGATGTTGAGAAACACAATAAAAAATGACTAACTAGCTGCACCCCTTGTTGATTCGGTTTCGCTGTGAGGAAAAATTTATATCCTCGCTTTGCATATTGACTTTTACCAACTGTCTGTCCGCCCTTGACTAATCAATCATTTACCTTTTTTAGCTCACGACAGGGGCTTTTTCCTTCACCTACCTTTCGACAATCAATATTTTATTATGTTGTTTCACGGCCAGACTGGGTAAGTGGTGCTGGTGGGAACACCATGATCCCTTTACTTTAATAACAAGAATGTCAGCTATTTAACTCTGGATCACAAATCAAGTATGAGGTTGAATTCTGGAACTTTGAAAAGGCACTGTATATAGATCTACTTAAACTCCTTATCATAATCTGTCAATACAAATCTGTACCTGATGTCACCATCATTGGCTCTGGTCAAAACCTCATGACAACCCAGTTCACTGATCGGAACAGTTTCAATCCATGGCTTCAAGTTCTTCTCACTTATCAACTGCAACATCTGTAAAATTTCTTTTTTACTTCCAACACCTGTCATTCCAATTACACATCCAAGTAAATCAAATGGAGCAAGCGAGATTTTTTCACCTGCTGGTGGTGCGGAAATGGAAATGACAGTACCTTTGACTTTCATGATCTTTGTCATCTCACTGAAGTTGACACCTGTCAAAGAAGAGGAACAATTAATCAAGACATCCAAGGTGTCAAAGTTGTCCATGTGCCAATTAGGTTTGTCAGTGGCAATATAGTGATCGGCACCCAATTTCAACGCATCTTCCTTCTTATTGTCATTCCTTGAAATGGCATAAACTTCAGCACCAAGTGCTTTTGCCAAGATGATACCCATATGTCCGATACCACCAATACCAGAAATGCCAACTTTCTTACCTGGACCAACTCCATAACGGATCATCGGTGAAAATACAGTAATGCCACCACAGAGGAATGGTGCGACATCTTCGCTCTTGATGTTGTCAGGAATTGGAAACGTGAATTGGTCACTCACTCTAATATGCGAGGCATACCCACCTTGTGAGTGCTCACCGTTCTTAAAAAAACCAAAATAAGTACCAACTGCTCCTGGACAGTATTGCTCATTATCGCTTTTACATCTGCTGCACTCCATACAAGATTTGCAACAAGCACCAACACCGACTCTTTGGCCAACTTTTACGTCGGTCACCTTGTCACCGATGGCAACTACTTTGCCAATGATTTCATGCCCGACAACTATTGGTCTGTATGGCTCACCCCATGAAGCTTTGGCACAGTGCACATCACTACCACAGATACCACAACATTCAATTTCAATATCAATGTCGTGATCCTCGAACGTCTTTGGCTTGTAAGTGAATTTCTTTGGGGAGTTCCAGCTGGCCAATGAATCTGAACCAAATCCAGTGAACGTTTCAGGGTATGTCATCTTTGAGCTTATGTGACAATTATGCTTATTGAGTTTGGAGCCAATGTAGATATAAGATGCCATCGAGCATGTAGATGTCGCTTCTCGTCCAGCTGTTAAATCCTGTAATTCCGTGTATCATTTGTAAGCTCTACGGAACTTCTTCAACAAATTGCAGCCTGCTTGAGAGGAATCGATGCCTAATATGATAATTCAAGGAAACCATGTTACTTACCGCTCATGTTACCATATTACAACGGTTATCTCTATTGAGATTTCGAGCTATTCTTTCGGTCTTCTCTTATTGCCCTGCGCACCTGATCTATATAACTTTCAATCCTCGAAAGTCGGTCACTCAACTCTTCTTTTTCGGTATTTTTTCTTTTTTTAGGTGTTGCTCGTATCCATTTTTTGGTTAATTTGGCAGAAAGCATTTGTATGGGTAACGAAACTCTTAAATTGATACGGCTTGAAGTGACAAAATGGTGAAGTTTTTTCGGAATTTAATGAAAATACAAAGATAGAGTATCGGACTTGATTGGCCACCTCTTTCTCGTTAAAGTTTTCAAGCCTTTTTTGCTTGAGGATGGTTATGGCGAGGAAGAGTACCGAAAAGGGATGGAAATTAAGGTTGAAAAGACACAGATATAGACATTAGAAATTGGATGAGATGAGGGAGTGAACGTGAAAAGCATTGGAAAAGATAACATAAAAAATCTCATTAAAAGTTAGGACTTGTGTATATAAAAGTTGTGTAGGAAAGATAGGTTTATAAAGAAAAGATGTGATGTCGTTCATGAAAAAAGAGATGCAAAGATAACAGAATAAAAAGACATATATACAAAAGATGAGATGAAGAGGGGGATGAAAAGATAAGTGAGGACATAAAAAAGATGACATCAAAAGATAATTAGGATAGATATGATCATAAGGAGATTTGAGACTTCTGTTGATCTCTAGTCCACCTTGCTGTATCCTTAGTTTGTTGTGAAAAGACAGGATTGGCTTTTGTTTTCTTTATGAAACTGGTAACCCATTCTTGCGCAAAGCCAGTTTTAAACTCACCATTTGGAAACATTGCCGCGATATCACCAATCAAACCAACTGCGGATCTGACAACGTTGTCTTCAGAGTTCAAACTGATATCAGCGTGAACTGTTGATAAGAATGAAAAGATTTGTGGGATGTAAGATTGAACGGCCTGAGGAAAGTCATGTAAACCTGCAATTATACCAACGTAGGCATCCAAAACGGCCTCTTTGATGGTCAACATGTATTCCAAGGTCTCTACTGAAGAATCACTGGCTTCCAAGATTTGGGCCTGTTGACAAATGTTCATCACAGCATTTAAATATGGTTCGAAATTTGATCCGATTGATGAAGCAACATCTCCAAAACATGATAATATAGAAGGTCTCAAGTCTCTTCTGATATCAGGTTTACTGATAATGTTACCCAAAATTTGCATTAAGTCTTGCAAATACGGTAATAAATTTTCACCCAATGAATGCGAAATGTCTGCCACTAAACCAACTGAAGTGTTACATGTTGGTGAATCCGTATTCTCCAAAGCGGCTCTTAAATAGGGTAAGAATGCATCCATATAGACCAAAAAGTTTTTGTTGATGGCATCCAGTATAGCTCCAATAGCAATGAAAATATCTTCTTCAATCAAGGAGTTTGGTTCTTGCAGTTGTAATAATCGCAAAAACATATTCATCAAATTATCAGAAACGCTCAGAACATCACCACCCGCTCTCCTTATAACATTAGTTAACAATGATAAGATGTTTGTTTGTAATTCCATCAAGTTAGCTTTGTCCTCATGTGTAGCCACTTGTTGCTGCATTCCAATAGACGAATCCAATCTTCCCAATACTTCAGTTGCAATATTGTTGACTACTGGCATGACATCAGCAGAGCTGTAAAGAACCATCGTTGATAACAGCTCGTACAGCGAGGTTCTTGCTGAGTACTCATTGTCATTTCTACCACTGATTTGAATCAACACAGGTGTAATCACTTCATAGTATTGTGACATTGGTGTTGTTTGTAATTGTACCCCATTAGAGCTTAATTGTTCAACCAAGTTCATCAATGTCCAACAACAGTTGGTAGAAACCTTTGGATGATCCTGTAATCCGACCAAGATGGCTTGGATAACAGAAGGTAAGTGGTTCTCAATATCTATAGCATCGATCACCAAGTCAGCAATTCTACCAAGACACCAGGCAACAGTTTCCTTCACTTGCAAGTACTCATCTTTGATCAAATTCAATATTGGTGCTAAAGCTTGACCAATCAAGATCTTCAATTGGTCTCTATCTGGGCCATCCAATATCGAGCCGAAAGCCATTACAGCGGCTTCACGGTCTCTCCAATTTTCAGATGCCAATTTTTGTTCGACAAATTGTAACGCAGGTTGTACCACATAGTTTTGTGTATTCTGTGCAAAAAGAGTTAAACATGCACCTGCAGCCATTGCAACGGTCCATGAGTCATCTTCTGGATCTTCATTTTGTCTGGCCAACAATGTCAATAAAGTTGGTAATACGTCTTGGATAGCTACCAATGCAAAGTTGTAAGATGTCATCTCAGAATCGCCAAATTCCTCTTTTTGTAATGCAATTTCCAATTCTTCTTCACATACAGTTGACCAAAATTCTACAGCCATACATGAAACTTTTTCATCTTGACTTTGCATTCCGCTAACAGTCAAGCTGTATAATGCTTTTTCCATGTATACGCTCATGTACTGGTAGTATAAACTCATGATCTTTGCCAAAGCACCAAATGCACTGGCTTGCAATTCCAGATCGTCTGCCTGAGTTGCTTCACAGACAACCTGCATTATGTAATTTCTTTCTCCTTCTCTTGCGAAGTTAAATCTAATGAATTCCAATGAATTGACTAATGCATTAAGCGCTGTTAATCTGACTTTGGTAGAAGGTTCCGATGCCAAGGCACCTTGGACAATGGCTATCAAAATACCATCAGCTTGACTTACCACACCTGCATTTGTTGGATCAGCAGTCTCACAGATGTAACCAATCAGTAACAACGATGCACGCTTAACATTGACGGGTTGTTCACTTTTGGTGTTCTCCACTATTATAGGTATCAATTCTGACCATTCTGAATTTGGCAATTCAATGTCGGCAATCGCAGCTACCAATTGTGCAGCAGAATTGGCAACACGTTCATCTTCACTGACCAAGATTTTCAATGACGTCTGTTTTATAGGACTTTTACTCAGATCATCGAGTGCCATCCATTTGTTTGCCTGTTCTTGCTTTTTCTTCGGGTCCTTTGAGGTCAATTGATTCTTCAATTGAAGACCAGCCAACATCCTTACTTCAGTACGCACATTTTCATTGCCCAATGCTTCTGCTAACAGACCCAAGTAAGAAACGTAATGATTGGTTGCAGCATCTTCTAATTGACGTTCTGCTTCAGCTCTCTTAGAAGCATCTGGATTTAATATAGCAGCCTCCAAAATCTCACTAAAATTACTCATATTGTGATGATGTTGTTAAAATGAAGGTACGATATAGAGTTATGAGCAATATGAGATGTAGCGAACAACTTGATGATGCTGTCTTTGCTCAATCCAATCACTCGACAACTGGGAATTTTTTGAGTTTTTATTTTTTTGTTATTTTTTTTCCTTCTTTTTCTTCTACTTTGAAGCAATTATTCAGGTAACAATAACAGAGATCAAAGTGAGTGTAAATAGAAGTGTAAGTCAAAGTAGTGGTCCAGTATCTGTTATCGAGTCAATTGTGGGACGGGGAAGAACTTTTATGAGATTGATCCCTTTTGTATGTATGGCAATGGCAACAGTAGTATTTTAAATGGATAAAGCAGGACTCCTTTCTGAGATCAACTAAGTGCAAATGCTTTTTTTCTTAGCGCTTTAACTACGTGTGTGTCTGTTTTGTCTTTTGCTTGTTTGTTTTGTTTCTGTATTGTACAGATCTGTCATATTTCAAGTATATATATATGACGGGCAAACAAGGGAGCACAAAAACTGGATCAGCAAATGTGACAGACATGCAAAATAACCGTGTCAGTAAAGTTATCATACACTGCACTACATTTAACTCTACTTGGTACTCTTTTTTTTACTATCTGGTCCCTTCGTAAGACTCATGTAATAATCCTCAACTGATGGGCCAAACTTGCTACAATATGCCGGAGAAAATTTGAGCTTCGAAAAGCGATATTCGCACTCAGCTTATGATGTGTTCATCTTTCCTTAGGATATTTGGGTAGTTTCTTTTCTCCCAATCCCAAGACCAAACTCGAACCTTCTAAACATTCTTTAAACCATCACATCCTCACCAGTCAAAATATAGCTGTGGTACATGCTGGAATCCACTGCATCCCTGATTTGAGGATGGACTAAAAACCGTTCAATGAGTACCACTCGCAGAGAAGCTAAAGGCAAAGAGAGCTTTAGTCTGATTGACCATTAAATACAACTCAGCCATTATTGAATGGCAAGCTGTTAGCAAAGGCTTTAATCCAATTGACCCCGAGCTTACGCTTGTTAACTCAATTTCTTTATCTAGACATCTCGTAGGACGCCACTTCTTTTGGTCTAAACGAAAAGCACTTTTTAACTATTAGCTGTATCCGAGTTGTGTGTCTGTGGCCTGCAAATAACAAACGTACCCATCAGATTAAATCAGTCCACAACACTTACAGAAGGCTATTCAGTAGCAGCTATCCGGCTGTATCACAAGCGTTTCCCCACAATCACATTAGATACCAGGTTTTTAGATAGATACACAATTGTGGGATTTTTTATTTTCGTCTTGTTATCTGATAGAAATGTGTATGGGTCTAAAAAAAAAATGCGGCTTCTCGTTTGATAAGGAGGAGTAGTAAAGTAAAGTAAAGTAAAGAGACCATTTCAAATCCAAAAAATTGTGGTGGTTCCTTTTGGTATCTCTAGATTAATAAGCCAAATATGTCGGAAGTCATATAAATATCTTGGGATCTGGTCTCATAAGTGAGCTTTCAAAAATGTCCAAGCACGAAGCTAATCATGTCATCAACCCAAGTCTTATCATTAACAGCAACAGATCCAAAAACTGCAACTGCAGAAGATGTTGAACATCTTATCAGAGATTCATTAATCAAAAACGGAAGTGTCGGTAGATCCTTCGAAACAGGTGTCTTCGGCCCTGATCCAGAAGGTTTGAAATTATTACCAGAAAACGCTAAACGTAGATTCGAGAAACATGGTGTCGATATTTCAAAAGGTTACCCAGAGAGACCTGGAATTGACCAAGTTCCAATCTATGTCGACCAAGCACTGGCCATCAGAGCAGATGATTATCCATACGACGATCGTGGAAAGTATGCTGATCCAGAGAAGAAACTGTTATTAAGTGCTGCCACTCAAGTTATTCATTTAACCAAGCACATCGGTACTGAGCTTGTTGGAGTCCAATTTGGTGATTTAAACGAGAAACAATTGGATGAATTGGCATTGCTCGTTGCTGAAAGAGTTGTTGTCTTTTTCAGAGATCAAGATTTGTCACCAAAGAGACAATTGGAAATCGGCCAATACTATGGCCAAGTTGAAGTTCATCCACAAACCATCCAAGTTCCAGGGTTACCAGGTGTTACCGTTGTCTGGAATGATTACCGCCAAAAGAACGGATTTGATTTGAACTTCAAAAACAACAACAGATTTGCCAGATGGCACACTGATTTAGTTCACGAGCACCAGCCAGCTGGAATCACCTCGTTACACAACGACACCATCCCAGAATTGGGTGGTGACACTGTATGGGCATCTGGTTATGCTGCGTACGACAAGCTTTCACCATCGTTACAACAATGGTTAGACGGTAAGGAAGCTGTTTATTTCAGTGCCCACGGTTACCTCAACAGAGATCAGCCATTTGCCGGTCCACAAAAAGTTGAGAGAAGACACAAGTTGGTCAGAACTCACCCAGTCACCGGCTGGAAGTCCTTGTTTTTGAACAGATCCATGACTAAGAGCATTGTCGGTTTAGAACCACGTGAAAGTGACACCATCTTGGAATTCTTGTTCAAGACTTTTGAAGACAATTTGGACATCCAAGTTAGATTCAACTGGAAGCCAACCGATCCTAAATTGGGAAGTACCGCCATTTGGGATAACAGAGTTAGTCAACATTCTATCATCTATGATCATTTAGGTGAAGAGCCAAGACACGGTACTAGGGTCACCACATTGGGTGAAAAGACCTTTTTCGATCCAGAGTCCAAATCACAAAGACAAGCCTTAGGATTATCTTTGGATTGAGATTTTTAGTATAGTTTTTTTATAAAAGTGAATGACTTATACATCTAATATGTTACTTATTTGGCGTAGATCTTTTGCCATGAATATGATCATGTATCTCTGACTCTTACTTGTAAGCTAGAATTTGTTAATGGTCAAACTGTAATAGTCATTTTTTTGTATGGGCAATTTCTCGGCTTAAAGTCCTGTGGGAAAATTGTGTCTGCTCCACAGAAACGAGACCAAAGCGCAGAGAAAGGACAAAAAAACATGATGATTTTACACATGCTTGGAAAATGGAAAATGCGAGTGAGACTTTGAATATAAATAGGTATCTCAATCCGTTTGGCTCATTGCAATTAATAATCGAACAACAGCAAAGCTTGAATAGAAATGTCAGATACATCAGACTCATTACTCATAGACAACGTCAAATCATTCGCATCAGGTGGTATTGGTGGTTTAGCGGCTGTCATCACCGGTCATCCATTTGATTTGATCAAGGTGAGATTACAAACAAACCAATACAAGACAGCAATTGATTGTGTCAAGAAGACAGTGGCCAATGACGGATTATTGGGATTCTACAGAGGTGTCCTTCCTCCCATAATTGGTGTCACTCCAATTTTTGCAGTTAGTTTCTGGGGTTACGACATGGGTAAGAAGGTCATCACTTCAATCACAGGTAAGACACTGGACCAATTCTCCATCCTGCAAATAAGTACTGCTGGTTTCATTAGTGCTATCCCTACAACAGGTATCACTGCTCCTTTTGAAAGAGTTAAAGTGATGATGCAAATCCAAGATAGTAAAACTAAGTCGAGCATGTTTTCCGTGGTCAAGCAGATCTACAAAGAAGGTGGATTGAGATCGGTTTTCAAAGGTTCAGCACTGACATTGGCCAGAGATGGGCCAGGAAGTGCATTGTACTTCGCTACTTACGAATACTTGAAGAAGTTGTTGTCCAAGCCAGATTCGGATTCGTTATCATTGGGTGCAATCACGATCGCCGGTGGATTTGCAGGGGTACTGATGTGGACTGGTGTTTTCCCAGTAGATACAATCAAGTCTGTGCAACAATCGTCAAATGTGCCAATCTCGATCTCACAAGTGGTGAAGAAGATCTATACGAAGGCAGGAATCAAAGGATTTTTCCCAGGAATTGGACCTCTGTTGCTGAGGAGTTTTCCTGCCAATGCTGCTACCTTTTTAGGTGTCGAGTTGGCTAAGGATGCATTGGATAAAATGATCTAGTTAGTTGTGCCTATTTATTCTACCTTATTTATTGTACGTCGTCATTAACACCAAAGTCATACATCCTAATTTCTCGGAGTATCTCTTCTGTACTGTTTGTCTTTCAAGGTAGCTGACCCACATCCCTTCTGCCATTTGTTTTTCAAGAAATCCTCGTGTGCAAATACCCGATTAGGAAATCACAAGTCATCGATATAATCTAGTTCAACTAAATTTACAAGTACGCTATGGATCATGACGACTGCCAGCAAAATGAGTCCCACATCGGAGGTGAATGAAGTTTACGATACCCTGCTTTTCCAAATATACGATCACCTGCGTAGCCAATACATTCATGGAGCTGTGATTAGTAATGGTATATCATTTGCTATTTCTTCTTCAAGTCAACCCAGAGGGAAGTTTTTGAGATCTCTTGATTCGCAAGGTCAAACGGCTTGTTTGTTTTAGTTACTGAAAAGACAATTACAGTCTCTTTGAAAATATCAGTCCTCATACTCGCTCACTTACTAACATTTTCATTGTCAAGAAAAAAATAAGCTGCTTGTGTTCTGCATAGGTGATCCAGTGCTAATTTGCAAATTCATTATTCATTATATACACAATATTTTTTTTTGTATAGTACTACCAGCCTCTTCCATTCATATCATCCTCCTTACGTCTTCTCATCTATGTATAGTTACTTGTCAGTATGGTTTAATAATAGTGGTTTGAAAATATCAAACTTACCCATTCTTTCTTACACTCTCTGTAAGCTTTGAAATATTCTCCACAAACCTGTTTGAAGTCTTGATCATGATTTTCCATACATCTTATCGACATTCTTGATGACTCTGCACACGGATCATAAAATTTTGAGGCCTCCTTGGCTACAAATGACTTCTTGTGGATTTCTTCAGTTGGATTATCAGGATAATATTTAAACTCAGTTATTTTGGAGCCCTTCTTCGCAAAATCAATTTGCGATTTGTCATATACCACAGAAGGCGCACCCCTCTCTTTTGAAGGGTTGGACTGTGGTGTTGAATCAGTCATCTTGGTTGCAGTCAGTTATCAAATTGTGATAGTGAATTCTTTGACTTGCAATATCAACTTTTAGAAGAAAAAGCAGAGATCGATCGAAGAGCAGAGATAAAAAAAAAAATATTAGAAAAAAAAATTTTAGAGGTGAGAGAGAATCGTATACACAGGATAATATCATAAGCGATGTCTGAGACGATAAAGTGTAGTCGTTGTAAGGAAGAGCCATCCGTGTTAGTAGCCAGGAAAGAAAATTTTTGCTCCTCATGTTTCGTCAAGTTTTTGCGTGGGAAGCAAAGGAAGCATATGCTCAGTGATAAGTACAAAGTTAAGTATGGCGATAAAGAGAGATTTGTAACTAAAGTGCTATTGTGCTTATCATTGGGGAGTTCGTCGTTATCATTATTTGACATGGTGGTGAGCTCATTCAAAGAGCAACTGGAGATGCACAGAGGTAAACAAGGCTACAATTTGACATGCTTGATCATTCTGGATCAAAAAGAAGTGTTAATAGTGAAACAAAAGATTAAGGATGTATCTGAAACTTACAACTTGAGAAGCTTACAAGTAGAGTTCAAGGTTTTGGATATCGACTCATATATTCCAAATAATGAATCATTGCAAAAGTTGAAGTTGTACAATGATTTTAACACACTCGTGACACAACTTCCTGATAGTCTGACATTACCCAAATTGACAGTATCAGATTTGTTATCTTTGTGTCCGCAAAGGACCACAAAGGAGGATTTACTCGATATCATATACAATGATTTATATCTCAATACTGCGACCCAAGAAAAGTGTGATACAATATTATTGGGACAATCAATGACCAAATTAGCGGATAATATTATATCACTCACCGTTAAAGGCAAAGGGGCAATGATCAATGAGAGGTTGACAGACGGATGCATACCAGGTACCCAAATCGAAGTGATCCATCCGTTGAGAGACATTTTACAAACTGAGATAGACAAGTACGCAGAGTTCACCGGTGTTGACAAATTTGTCAAGTTGGACACAAGCTCTGACGTCAACTCAAAGAGAATGACCAAGTACAAAACAGTAAACGAGTTGACGAGGCAGTATTTTGAGAACTTGGATAAGGACTACTCTGAGGTCATTTCAACTGTGGTTAAAATCGGCACAAAGTTGACGAAGCCAAATTCCACACTTGAGACACCGCACGCATGCCAAGTCTGTGGCGAGCATATATACAAGGATCCTAAAAGTTGGCTCACCAAGATCACAGTTAATGAAGGTGCCCCTATCACTACTGATGAAGAGAAAGCCATCTACAAATATTGGGAAGAGAGCGAGGTGGAACAAGATGAACAAGAGGGTCTGCTACAAAATGTATGCTATGGATGTATGGTAAGTCTCGGTGAGGTCAGATCAGGTATGGTGTGGCCACTGAGGGATCGGGAGATTTTAAATGAGTACATCTTATCCGATGATGAATAGAGGTTTGTATAAAGTTATTGCTCAGAGTTTGTCCGTATATAGATACAATATTTGCATTACCTTTTCGTATGAAGTAACCGTTTTGAATAGAACAAAGGCAATCAAGGGGCAAAACGGTACCTTGAATGACTACGAAGCTTACACAAATATCACCGAGACCCCGAAGAAGAATTGAGTAGAATTACTCCATATTCTTTTCCTCAAAAGACCACAAAAACAAAGAAAAAAAAGACATCAAACACATTGCAATTAAAAATCAAGCATTTGACATACTCCTACGCCAAAAATAATGGACAAATACCCAATTGAGTACACATGCCAGCCTTCTCCCTTGGTGTTTATTCAGGGGTTGGGGAAAGATGGTATACCGCAAGGCTCAGCAAAGGATTTGAAGCGCCTGTCCACACCCATTGTCCACAACCCGTTGTTGATCAACGCTGAAAAGATCACAAGAAGATTAGATACAGTGAGGTGCTCAACCGGATTGGAACTAGTCTCGTTGTTCAGCCGACACTCATTGACGGAAGACTGCGTATGGGATGATGACTTGATAAAATCACAAAGCAGTGCACCCGTTTTGAAATACAGACTCAAGTTCATCGATAACGAGTTCTTGTTACCACGTTTGATTCATGGTGATAAGAAGGGTTCATCTTCAGAGTCATTAGAGGATCCCGTGGTGACACCTACAAAATCACCTTTGTCGCCATTCAACGAGTCTTCCGACTTGTTCCCTGATGGAATTATATCTGCCAATTGGGTTCAAAAATATAAAGATATTGTGCCTTCTGTATTCATTAGTATTCATGAGTTAGACACCGACTTACCACAAGAGGAGATCTCGGTAAAAGAGGCAGAATTGATTGAAGAAATCAAGCATTTGAAAAACAGTGTGGTGAAGCGAGGAATAAAGTTCTTGTCAATAGTTGTCTGCTCCAGGTCAATAGTGCTAAACCCCGATTTGGTCGAGAGAGTTACGCATATTAGGAAGCAAACCGATTTAACAAGTAAAAATTCATTGTTGTTTCTACCTTCTGGAACAGAAAAGGAATTGAAGTCATTTGTCAACCAAGTGATAACACAGATCAAACCATTGACCTTAGATTTTTACAACACAGTCGAGAAGAAGATTAAGAGAAAGAAATCTAGGCAGTCATCTGCTCAGATATCCCAAATTCCACAAGGATTGATCCAGCCCTTTTGGGATGCACGTTATTTCATAAAGTTGGCCTTGATACAGGAGTTCAAATCGCAACTCGAAGCAGCATTTAAGTTTTGGGAGCAAAGTTACGTTTCAATGTTGGAGATCTTCAAGTCTTTCCCTAAAGAGCATGCTAGATGGGATGAATTTAGAATGTTGTTAGATTTTGTGAACATCCATATGGTCAAGATTTTGTTGTACTTCGAAGATTGCAATGCCTCGTTCTCCAAGTTTGACTTACATTTACAGAACGTGATAACATTTTTGAAAAGGCACGAGATCAAACCCAAATCATATCCCGTGATAACTTGGGTGACTGTACAATTCAGTTGGTTTCTGGGATTATTAGAATACGTACCACAGGAGATAATACCAATAGATGTGCCGTATGAGCTCAACAATAGATCTGCATTATCAATGCCAAATCCGGGGTATTTGTACTTGCAGACATTATCATTCACCGAGAAGAGAAAGATAGAGGCACAATCACATTCAGATGATGCATATTTAGACACATACTTGTCGTTACCCCTAGATGAGGAAAAGCGTTTTTATTACGATCAGCAGTCGGTCAATTTTTTGAAAAGGGCATTATTGACATTCAGCAAGTCCAAAAATTTTAAACGTTCAGAGAATTATATTAAATTTGAAATGGCCGAGCGTTATCGTAAAATGAAGAGGTTTGAGGAAGCCCTCGAGCAGTATGAAGAATGCTATTTATTCTACCTTAACTCTCATGGAAATTGGAGCATCATTGAGAAGACATTGTTGAGAGAAATGTATGACTGTTGCTTGCAATTGAAAGATAACAGGAAGCTGATTGAGTATGCGGTCAAGTTGGGTATCGCGCTGACGGGCCCGGAAGACCTCAAAGTCGTCGTTGATGAAGAGGAGGAAATACTTCAGTCCACAACGCAAATTTACGATGCCGATTTCTTCTTCAAGAAGTCTGAATTGTCAATCTCTGAGAACTGTGAAGCTCAGCTTACTTTAAAGTCAAAGTTCAACGAGTTCTTGAGCCTGGACGTTCAGGTTGAAAAAATTGTTCTCGAATTCGAGGAAAATAGTTCAATATTGCCCATTGTGATAGAATCCGTGAATTCACCACTGGAGAAAGTGCAAGTTGTACACTTGACGAAAATGGAGAAAGAATATAGAGGTAAGCTGAATTTTTCAACATTACCAGGGTTGCAAATAATACAGTTTCAGAATTTGATGGCGGACAAAATTGGAGAGTCCATTTTGAAGTCTCTGATCAAAGTAACCTTGAACTTAAGAAAGTTGGTGACTGTTGAATTTGAAATCAAATTAAAACCGCAGAATCTCAACTTCAGATACCTGTGGTACTCAATGAAAAGTGAAGTCTTGCATAAAGATTTTTTCAAAGTGCCTGAAAACTCAACCATAGTGGTCTTACCTCGACGTCCAAATACCAAAGTGACTGTTGCGAGCAACAAAATGTACTACATAGGTGAATCCCTGTCCATTCCTATTACAGTGCAGAATGATGATCATGAGCAGGTTAAAATTACAATTGAGCCAGTTGTGGATATGGAGCACACCTTGGACGATTTCAATGACCTTGCGATGGAGCAGTCTACATCAGTAACCAGAAACTTAAACATTACCGTACCAGAGAATTTCACCGAAAAATCATTAAGCTTTCCATTGAAAGTCTCATTTTATGCTGGTAACAACTCAGAAGTTCCAATTCACGATACTATCACCGTGAAAATCAATATATCACCCCCATTGAAGTTGAAATTAAGCATCTTACCACGTTGTAGAGAGCTTGATATGCCATCTCCTTTCATCTCATCAACGAGTAATATTCCTACCCCAACTAGATACTGGTGTGCAAGGTCCAATATCGTGTTGAACAACGAAGTAGAGTTATGTGATACATCGATTGAGTTGGAGCATGGGGATGAGTTCGTGACGGAGGTGGATCAGGCTTCGAAGATGATCAATGATGATTCCTCTGTATATGATGAGTGCTTTTCCACAAGATCAGGTGATGGTGCCATTCACAGAGAGATCCCGTTGAAAATAACTGTCAAAGTAGATTGGAAGAGAAAAGGCAATGATCTGAGGAACAGATCCTTTGTGATGAGCTCCGAATTGTCGTTGTCGTTGTTTGATCCAAGGGTATTATTGGTGCCATCAGCAAAAGATGATGGACTTCAATTGAAGTATATTATCGAGAATCCAGCACCTCGGATTTTCCAATTCTCCACAGCTTTGGTGGAAGAAGATGGGAATCCTATAGCTGGGAATTTGAGGAATAATACATTCCCAGTGTTGCCCTTTACCAGGCAAGAATTGAACTACTTTGTCGGACTCAAGCCGGGTTCTAAGTTGCCAACGATGAAAGTCTTTGATCTACAATACAAAGTCAATCTTCCTATACTACCGGTCAATGACTTGGTACAGCAACAAGGCGAATCAATTGTATACGCCAAAAGGAAATGAAATCATGATAGTGATAGATTAACCTGTATATTTGTATATATGACTATATCCATTTCCAATCAGTTGATACCGATCAATTGTACTTCAAAGATCAAAGTAGCATTTGGTGGGATCAAACCTGGGAAACCTCTGTTGCCGTAAGCCAATGGACCTGGGATGGTCAATCTTGCAACTTCACCAACTGATAATTGTGGAATGGCGCTATCCCAACCCTTGATGACTTGACCGACACCGATGTAGGTTTGGAATGGCTTACCACGGTCTCTTGAAGAATCGAATTTCTTACCGTTTTCCAAAGTACCAACGTAGTGAATTGTTACCAAGTCACCGGCTTTTGGGAAAGTTTTACCATCACCTGTGAAAAGCACAGTTAGTAAGACTGCTGTCTCAGGTCACTTCCTCGCCTAGAGCGGGCAAGCCAGTTACTTAAATGGCTAATTGTTTTAGTTAGCAATTGTGGTACATACCTGGAGAGATTCTTTCGATGTTGACTGACATTGCTGGAGTGGTGTTGAAAAAAGATCTGTTGAATAACTGTCTTGGAGTTAAAGTAGAAGTTGGTCTGATAAGAGATCTTCTTGCTAAGTTGTTAACAAACATTTGTCAAGTGTCTCTTTATTTTAACAGATTGTTTTTTTTTTTTTGCTTCTCCTTTTAAAGATGAAAGATACAAAAAGAGCGGGTAACCCTGATACTGATGGTAGTTAGAATTATATATAATACACAGTCTTTTTAATTGATGATCACCTTCATTTCTTTCTCATGCTTCTTCTTCTTCTATTGGAGGCAATTGGGGTCTCTTGCATTGCCTTATTTGTAGGTCCAGGAGTTGCCAGTGTTGCTGTCAACGTCTTTGGACCAGCCGATTTTCTCGTTGAAGTTCTGGTAGTTGGCTTCGATGGGGTTGCATCTGCCAGTGTAGGGCCGAATCTTGTTGACCTTCTCGATGACGGTGTTGCTGCTGAGGTGTTTTTCAGCAGCTTCATAGCAGGGGTTTGCACCACTGTGGACCTGGTTCGTTTTCTCGAGGGTTGATCGGGTTCTGATAAGTTATCCGTGTCAGAAACAGCTTCGTCGTTACTGTCCTCTTGATCTTTCCCACTTTCAGACTTCTCATCTTCTTCCTCCAGCTCTTTTTGATGTTCTTCTTCCTCTTCTTCCTCTTCTTCATTGCCATCCTCCTCATCTTCTTCTTCGGCACTGAGGTCCTCTGTATGTTTCTCTACTGCCAGCTTCTTCTTCTCCTGTTTCCTCTTAGGCTCTTGTTCATCTTCCTTTGGTGTTTCAGGGTTGGATTTGCTAGAAGCTGCTGATGCAGTGCTTTTCCGCCTTGCGTATTTCCTCTTTGGTTTCTCTTCCTCTTCAGGTGGTTCTGTTCCAACACTCTCCGATTCAGGTGAACGTTTCCGAGTGCTAGACCTTGTTAGCACCACTCTTTTTAGCTCTTCTTCTTCTTCTTCTTCTTCTTCTTCTTCTTCTTCTTCATCACCTTCCTCACCTTCATCTTCATCACTTTTGTCAACCGCATTCGAGGACTCACCTTCCTCTGACCCATTTTCCAACTCTTCTAAGCCTTGCAAGTCATATAGCTGGTCAAGCTTCTCAGTGATGTCTTTTCTGGATACAGATGGGGTTAATGATGCGTGGAGTAGTTTCACTATAGTATTTAGGTTTCGTATCTTATTTGAGCCGATAGGCTTATTCTTTGCTACCACCTTGAGCAACAGTATCTCATCCTCGTATGACCAATTCCTCATTGCTCCGATGTGATGTACTTCTGGTTGTTTTTGTTTATGTTCAAATGGCTTAATCATAAACAGTTATTATGGTCGTGTAAATGATTTTTGTGTGTGTTTTTCGATATTTTTTTTTCTTTGGCTCCTTCGATGAAAAATTCATAAAAATTTTCCATACTAAGTAGTTGACAAAGAGAGATCAAACCAACCGGAGATGCCTAGAGAAGCTGTGTTGTTGAAGTCTTTGGCTAGAGGACGTGTTCGTCCTTCCATGAACAAGTGGAATATCTTCAATTTGTACAAGAAAAGATCAGCCAAGGCCCTGATATCTCCTTTGAATTCGTACAGACAACAGTGGTACGCCAAACAAGAGACAAGGGCATATCATGGTGAACATATAAGAGAAGGGAGATGGAAAACATATTTCGACCCTAAGTTGAAGGGTGTTGCTCAATTGGATGCATCATTAAGTGGCCGTGAAGAATTACCCACACCATTGATGTTGCAAACGTTTGCAGTATTAGAGAAGAGATTGGATTTTGCCATTTTCAGAGCTATGTTTGCATCATCTGTAAGACAGGCGAGACAGTTTATTATAGCAAGGAATGTGAAAGTCAATGGCACCGTTATAAAACATCCAAATTACACGTTGAAACCAGGAGATATGTTCAGCGTTGAACCAGATAAAGTTTTGGAAGCTTTAGGAAGACAGAAGCCAAGCTTGAGAGAAGCTATCAACATTGATAACATTCAAATAGCCAAATGGAATAAATATGTCAAAGAAGCAAAAGAAAGACCATACGATGCTTGGTTGAAGAGACAAGAGAAACGTCAAAGGCAAAAAGATAGTCAAACAACACATTACGACCAAGATTTCTTGCAAAACGATGAGTTTTCGGAAGAGAAATTGAAACAACAAAAAGAGAGGCTTTTCAAAGCTATGTTAAACAAACAGAATACTACAACTAGGGCCACTGTGTTCCACGATATTGTCATAACTGCTAAAGAAGCAGGATCCAGTATTCAAGCATCGAATTTTGTTGCTCAATTCGGTACTCAATTGAACAAGAAATGTGCAGAAGTTGTGGAGTTGTTGGGAGAAAAGAATCCAATTTTGGAGTTAGAAGATGTCAAAGAATTTGAAGCCATTCTTTCGACCAAGACAGAAGAAGGCCAAGAAGCCAAAGAAGCGAAAACATTCAACATAAAAAAAATCAAACAGTTGATAAACGAAATACACAGTGACTACTTGAACAAATTAAGAACTGATGCAGAGCAACTGGAAATAGATCCAAGCTCGTTAACAATACAGTATCATGCAGGTTGGACCAAAAATTTGAGAAGACACCGTCCAGTGCCTCCAGCTGAAGAGATCGAAGAGAAGGGTGAAGAGGCAGTGGAGGTCAGCTTACCATGGCAAAAGGGTCTCTTCGGAAGACAAGATCAATCTAAACCATATTTCACACCATGGCAGTCAAGACCATTTTTAAGTACCATGGCCATTTTACCTCATCATATCGAAATTTCATTCGAAACTTGTCATGCTATTTACTTAAGGGACCCAGTAGCCAGACCTGGTGCTTCAGAAGTCATTTCTCCAGTATCTATCGATCTTCATAAGAGAGCTTATATGTGGTACTTGAAGCACTCTTAGTTCATGTATAGATGTTAGTTAGTCGGGGAGTTAAGAATAAAATGCTTGTAGATAAAAAATTATTCACGTTACATAACAAAAAAAAAAAGTTTGTAAGACTAGAAATACTCAAACTGATCCAGTGTCAAATCAATGCTTTCCTCGGATGCCCAGAATTCTGCCGAGAACTTTTGTTCAAGCCGTGAAAATCAACAGAGCATTACCTTATTTTCTCCCAGTGTGTCGCCAGCTTAAACAAGCACAACTGGAGCTCTGTTGGATACAGAATGAGCTACCAAAAAGCAGGCATCGCAAGGCCATCTTGCAACGGTCAAAGTTTTTCCCTCTTCAATACATACTAGGAAATCAACCTTTTGGTCCATTGGAGATATTATGCGAGCCTGATGTATTGATCCCAAGAAACGATACCGAGGAATGGAGTTATGAGCTAATTGACGTTTTAAAAGAGGTGTCAGAATACTTGAATATTATTGATATGTGCACGGGTACTGGATGCATACCATTGTTGTTGGCTGCTGAATTGTCAAACATCTCGATAACTGGAATTGACATATCCAAGAAAGCCATTGCTCTATCCAACAAAAACAAAAAGCACAATTACAGTTCGCTTCAAGCGCCAGTCAATTTCGTCGAAGGTGATTTGTTTGCGTATAACAGTGGGATACGATGTGATCTTGTTATCTCGAATCCACCATATATTCCGACTACTGAATTCAATTGGAAGCACGGGATGGAGAAGTCGGTAAGGATGTATGAGCCATCATTGGCTTTGGAGGGTGACACGGAGGTGTTTGATTCTTTGATCGAGAATCTCGTCCTTCCGTCTCAATGTGATGGCTTTATCTTTGAGTTGGCTGGCCTAAGACAGGCAGAACACGTCATTCTGAAGTTATCTAAAGGTTGGCAAGGGGGTTACAGAGTTGATTCAAATGGTCAGGTTCGCAATGTCGTTGGTTGGAAACAAGACTCGTGTATGAATGTGTTGAGCAAATTGTGTACAAATCTATAAAATGTCCTCTTCTTTTAATTTTTTCAAATCTTGTTCACTCTTGCTGTCTTCCTCGGCTTGTCTCTTTCTTTCGTTTTTCCTGACAAACCCTCTTCCTACAGCGGTCACACCACCTTCTTTCGGAATGACTTTCGTAGCCCACAATAAGTATCCTCCACCACCTCTCATTGTCATCAATGGATGGATTCTACCAGGAATGGTTTGGTATGGTCTCACTCTCGTTTCGAAAAGATTTGGATTTATTATTCTCAAATCTTTGGCAATTGAATGCTGTGTTTCCAATACAATCTCCTTGTACTGTGAATAAACGACTATTGGTCTCGAGCCACCAATTTTATCAAGGATCTTTGGAACCAAAGTGGCTGGATATGTTGTGGAACAATATATCAATGCATCGAACCCACCCTCCTGAGTCCTTTCTATCGTCCTGTTAATGTCTTCGACCTTTTGTTTACGATGGTAATATTGATCCCTTTTCTGAGGTTTCAACTCTGCAATAGCTTCAGGCGTCTGCTCGTTGAAAGTAATCTTTTCTTCCTCTGGTTCAAAAAATTGTAACCAGTTGATTGGCTTGACCATTCTCTCAATCATCTCTTCAGGATAGTTGGAACTTCTCAAGGCAATGATGTTGGCGTGTTCGTTTTCATGTGCCAATACAATTGTTCCCTCACCTCTCATTCTCTCTAACATAGCGTATACTACAACACCTCCAGTTTCTTCGGCTAACAAGTAAGTACCACCTGGTCTTACGTCAGCTAAATTCATCATCAACCCCAATGTCTCTTCGCTCATATCCAAAACTTTGTTCACATCCTTTTCAAGGTAATACTGTAACAATTGTGATGACCCTAAGTAATCAACGGTAAATCTTCTTAAAAATTTCAGCTGTTTTCTTTTCAAATACTTCTCTTGTGAGAATTTGGTCTTCAAATCAAAGCCATCATGTGAC
Source organism: Nakazawaea pomicola (assembly GCA_030567755.1). NCBI lineage: Eukaryota > Fungi > Ascomycota > Pichiomycetes > Alaninales > Pachysolenaceae > Nakazawaea > Nakazawaea pomicola. The sequence continues at coordinate 84,480 of JAJLSS010000032.1, read as the reverse complement.
AGAATAATCCTGTTGATCAAGTCTTCCCCGCCTTGATGCTTTTTCAATATTTCGATATCCTCGCTTGACAATTTTTGAATCTTTGAGCCGATATCAACAATGTTTTGATTCGTTTCACTGCTCTTGATCACTTCCAAGACCAGCTCTGGTGTGCCTTTAGTATCTTCATCTCTAGTCTCTGGATCCTTAGCATCCCCGTTGTAGGTCAAACTTTGAATGGGTATAACTGACTTGTCGTCTTGTATTTCAAAAGATTGTCCCAATGGGTAATTCAAGATACTATCCACCAAGAATGAACCAAACTTCCCCAAATTGATGACACCTCCTGGTCTCATTTCCACAATCTTTAACCCCGTGGATGGCAATCTCAACAACACATGTTGCCCTTCTTTAATAGTTCTTGTCTCTTTTTCAAACATCATTCTCGAGATGTCAATGCTATTTGTCTATCTCTCTATCTATCTATCTATCTCTTCTTCTTCTATCTCATCTCAAAAAAAAGACAAGTCCAAAAAGTGAAAAATCTAAAAAAAAAAAATTTTTGTTTTACAAAAGAAAATTTTTAATAAGAGAAAAAAAAAATATAATAAGTAACTGAAAAATTTTGTTAGTTAAAGCGAAGAGTTCACTTGAATTGATAGAAGACCAACACAAGGGGAACAATGGGTAGAAAACAGAGAAACAAGCAGGGTGCTCCACCTTCATATGATGATATGCAACTGAGAAAGGAGAAGAAAGAGCACAAGAGAAAGAGAGATACCGAAGCTACTGAAAGATCAAGTAAGAAACATGCATCTGATAAGAAATCACAAAAATATAAGAAGAGAAGACCAGATGAAGATGAAGTACCACAAGATTTACCAGAAGTGGATTTGGATGCCTTAGCAGCAGCCAAGAAAACTTTGTTCGATGACTCTGATGCTGAAGAGGAAGAAGAATTAAACGATGAGTTTGATGTCGATGAGGAAGAGGAAGAAGGTGATGAGTTTTACGATTCTGCCGAAGAAGATGTAGCCAAACCTGTTTTCTCAGATGATGATTCGGATATGGAGGAAATGGAGAAGTTGAATGCTGAAAATATGGAAGCGTTCTCCAGAAGATTGGATGAAGAAGATGAAGAAGATGCTGAAGATGCTGAGGCTGAGTTTTTGGAAGCCGAGCAGCAAAACCCAAGAGCTATAGTCTTACCAACACTGGAAGAAGAAGCTGAATTAGCCAACCAGCCAAAAGATTTGACCACCATAAGAACAAGAATGATTGAAATCACAAAGGTATTGGAAAATTTCAAAGATATGGCAGAGGAAGGAAGAAGCAGAACAGAGTATGTGGAGAGGTTGATGAAGGATATATGTGATTACTTTGGATATTCGCCATTCTTGGCTGACAAATTGTTCAACTTGTTTGGTTCTACAGAGGCAATGGAGTTCTTCGAAGCCAACGAAATTGCCAGACCAATAACGATAAGAACTAACACTTTGAAAACAAGACGTAGAGATTTGGCACAGACTTTAGTCAACAGAGGAGTGAATTTACAGCCAATTGGATCATGGACCAAAGTGGGCTTGCAAGTGTTTGACTCCCAAGTACCAATTGGTGCTACCCCAGAATATCTTGCAGGTCATTATATCTTACAAGCTGCGTCTTCATTCTTACCAGTCATGGCATTGGCCCCACAAGAAAATGAAAGAGTTTTGGATATGGCTGCTGCTCCAGGTGGTAAGACTACATACATTTCCTCGATGATGAACAATACTGGATGTGTTTTTGCCAATGATTTTAATAAGTCAAGAACCAAGTCATTGATAGCCAACATTCATCGTCTTGGTTGTAAAAACACCATTGTTTGTAACTATGATGCAAGAGAGTTTCCTAAAGTTATCGGTGGATTTGACAGAGTGTTGTTGGATGCCCCATGTACAGGTACTGGTGTTATTGCGAAGGATGAAAGTATCAAGCAATCTAGAACCGAAAAGGATTTCATGAGCATCCCACATTTACAAAAACAATTGTTGTTGTCTGCCATCGACTCCGTTGACGCTAATTCTGCCACCGGTGGTTACATTGTATACTCCACTTGTTCCATTGCAGTTGATGAAAATGAAGCTGTTGTTGACTACGCTTTAAGAAAGAGACCAAATGTCAAATTAGTCGAGACTGGATTGCTGATTGGTAAAGAAGGTTTCACCTCTTACCGTGGAAAGCATTTCAACTCCAAGATCAGCTTAACAAGACGTTACTATCCACATACTTATAATGTTGACGGTTTCTACGTTGCCAAGTTCAAGAAGATCTCGTCATCGCCATATGATAAATCCAAGGCAGGCGCTAAAGAAAAAGAGAACGCTGCTAGAGCTGAAGAAGATGAAGAAGGTATTATTCATGGCGATTTCGCAGAATTCGATGACGCCGAAGATCAAGAGTTGATCGACCAGACTGTTAAACGTAATTTGAAGAAGAGGGGTATCAATCCTAACGTTGTTTTGGGAAAAAAGAATAATTAAACGAAACCTCATCATCCTAATCTGTTGCATTACTTACATACCATTCATTTTTGTGTACAATAATATAAAAAGAAGAACATCTATCAACAAGTGACTAGTACTAATTAGTTTATCAATCCTTGCCGATTGCTTCGAACATCTTGCTTGCTGTTGAGGCACCTTAAACCAAATTTGAATTACAACTAAGGAATTTCCTCTTTATTCAAGCGGTGTAATTGAAATAACTAGTTGCTCCCTCAATCTCGCTAGGGTGTCTTTGCTGATCACCAGGAAACCCGAATTAGCAAATTCTATGACCTTGTGACTGCCGTCTTCTCCAAAGATCATCTTTTCAAAAGAATGACATTATGCACTATGCCTTGTTCATGAGTGGCATTATCAGAGCAGGTGAGATGGAAAGAAATGAAAAGCCATTTTGCTGTTATATGAAAGCCGCCCAAAGGATTTGAAGAACTTTGGTTATTCAGTTATATGAACTTGATACTTTCTTTCAGCCAAAACATCAGTTTTGTCATCCAGAAATTTATCAAATTACATTCGATTGAGAGACAAAAGGATTGAGTATACTATTAACTATAGGCTTGGGATATAAAGAGAATATTTTCTCCGTGGGGATAGTTTCAATTAGCTATGTATCCATTAGAGTGTAAAATTCTAAAACGATTTTCTTTTTGTTCCGTATATAGTACCCCAAGATACAGGCTCGACCTATCTAGAGGAAACGTTTCCCAAATTATGTTCCTTTATATAATCAGGACCCATCTCTTCGTAATCCAGCTTTGTAATATAACTGTTGTTGCACTCATCGCTTTGTGCCCATTTCAGCATACCTCTCCATGCGTCCAATACTGGATCCTTCGCTGACCTGACTTTGAACGGAGAGTCAACTGGTAAGAAGGATTTGAACTCATTAGCAACACGCAGTTGGAACCCATGAAGTTTTGTCATACCACCTGTCAAAAAAACATCCTGTAAAGCTGCATAAGAGTCTCCAGAGAAACAATTACCAGTGAGACGCTTAGTCAAAATATCTTCACTAAGCTCGGTGATACCTGCTTGGTCAATCCCTGCTATCGAAGGTTGGAATAAAATTTCTGGAATCTTGATTCTTTCAACATTCAAATGGAACTGATGTTGGTGGTGCTGATCTTCAGAATCAAATGGGACTGGACCTCTGTAGTATTTATGTATCACTGATTTCTTGTAATCAAACTGATTGGCGTACGTATCCTCGACGGTAAAATTTGGATCAAACTCCAACAATTCTTGTTCCAATTGAACCAACGTTCTTTCCTCTTGTTCTTCCAGTTCTGAATCCTGTACATTAGCAATGTCTCTGTAGATGGACCAATCGTCGTCGTTTGCTCCAAAGGTGTCATTAGGATCTTTGTCGATGGATGATGCATTGTTACCTCCGCCTCTTCTTCTCTTTGATACTGTGTTATCTACACTGTTCCTGTCATCACCAGAAGCCAACGATGCAATGTTCTTCATCCTCAATTGAGCAGCGTGCGATTTTCTATCGTTCAACTCATCTTTCAACTTCTTACGATCTTTACGCCTGTCCAAAATCTGTTGCAACTTGTCTCTCCTACTATTGATCCATCCTTGTCTATCTGTCTCTCTCCATTTTTTGTCCTTCTCGGCCTCTACTTCTTTTTTTACCCTTTCTGCCTCTTTCTCGGTCTTGGCTCTTTGTCTTGCATCGTAGTTGGACTTCATCAATCTCTGCTTACGTTTTTCTTTGATTTGCTCCTCATCTAATTGCTCATCAGGAATGTCAACTAACGGGAATGATGGCTCTTCATCATGTTGATCTTCACCAACATCTTGATTTCTAGCCCTTTTCAAAGATCTTTCAAGATTACCCATGTATTTTTTGAAATCCAGTTCACCTTCAAAACCCTCGGCTATAATGGTGTTGTGTATATGTTTTTTGGACGTATTGGCTATTTCATTCTGTAATTTGGTATAATACTCATATTCCTGTTCTTTTTGTATCAATTTTTCCAACCTCTTCTTCTGAGCAATCTCCTGTAACCTTCTTCCACCTTCCTTTCTTTTCTCAGCTTCCAATTTTAACTCTTCTTCTGTCTTCATTGTTTTAACAACTTCAACAAAAGGCATTTCAATGCACCTATCTTTCTCGACAAGTTGATCCATATCTAGTATGCTCTTGATCTCATCGGGGTAGTTCGGTGACACATAGCAATGGTCTTTGTACAAGTTGTCAGTTTGAAATTGATTCAACTTGGTTGGGAAAAATGGGTATTTCAAAGACAATGATTTGGAGAGATATGAGCTTGCTGAATTTCCACCAAAATCAATCCTTTTGGCTTCGTTTAAGATAGGTTTAGATGATATCACCGGTATGACATGAGTGGCTTCATGGCCTGTCCCGATCACGATCCCGTTTTTACCATCATTTGCGTAATAACTAAACAATGAGTCTATCCCCGAGACCACCTTGGGCAGATTGTACGCTTCAAACAATAATTGGTACATATTTGAGCGGTGCGATAACGGGGCTCCCAAAATCTCATTCAAGATCAATGGGTTGTTTACGCCACCTTCCGAATTAACACCCAATCTAGAGAATGAATAGTCTAACATGTGTTCGATGTAGTCCCAATTTGTTATCAAGTTACCATCAAATGGGGTTTTCATGCCTGATTTGACACCAGAGTCGAGATATACATCATTACCAACAAGTGTCAACGTTTTATTCAATTTCCTATCCCTGAATCTTGAAATTATTGACGGAAACACATGTGATGGGTCTTTTGTGTTTGTCAACCCTATACGGAACTGGGATTTTCCAAGATCAATTGCAATTGGTACACCTTCGACGTAGTTGGAGGAGATAGGTTCCAGCTGTGTGGGTGGAACCAAATCTTGTGTGTAATACAATCGCTGTTGAGGAACTGGCGTCTCTGTTGTACTTCTTATACCATTATTGATGACAGCCATTATCAACTGCGTTACTTAGTGACGTCTGGGTTGTGACGTGTGCTATAATATTGAACAGTTCCTCCTTTTCCAAATTTGTTCCTTCTACTGAATTTTTTTTTTCCAGTTTTGATTTTGAGTTGATCCTCCAAAAAAAATCACGACAACAAAGAATACCACGTAGTAATCGTTAACACACACCATTGAAACCAACATCAATTGATCAGTGAATTCATAATGAGCAATCCAGAACCAGCAAATCAGTACAGCATTCAAGGTTATAACTTGGTCACCTTGTTGAAACGGTATGTATACGAACACTTAGGATTAAAGTCCTACAGAATTTACAACTAACAAAAAATATCAAAATAGTTTGGAAGCTGCTACATCACGTTTAGAGGATGTCACGGTTTTCCAAGAAGATGCCTCTTCCAGGAAAGTACTGGAGAAAGGTACAAGAACTGAGCCTACTCCATTCGTGGAAAGGTCAGATTCTCTTGCTGCTATCACTGGTGAGCCAAGCGTATCTACCCCAGAACTTGTTGAGGTACCAAAATCCATCAAAGAATTTGATGTCATAATTGATGACCAAGTTAAGGGATTACTCAGTATATCAGCTGAGATTGATCCTGTTGTCGAGGAGCTGGTTGCCCACTTTCTCGAAGCTTTTGTCGAAGAACGTCATTTCTTGTTAGCCGTTTCAAAATCTAAAAAGTTGGAATTGACCGATCCAACCTTTGCCAAAGCCTTGAGACCAATAAACGAACAAATTGAAAATATTATCAATTTGAAAGATGGTAACCGTCAATCCAAATTCTTCGCCAACTTGAACAGTTTGGCAGAAGGTGGGGCAGTCTTGGGTTGGGTTGTGGTACCAACACCACAAAGCTTTATCGCAGATTATAAAGATGCATCACAGTTTTGGACTAATAAGATCATGAAAGAGTACAAAGAGTCAGATCCAAAGCAAGTCGAGTGGGTAAAGATGTTTTTAGGTTTATTTGAGAAGTTAAAAGCTTATACCAAAGAATACCACACAACCGGCCCATCCTGGAACAACCAAGGTGGATCGTTTGAGGAAGCATTAAACGAGTCCAAGCCAAAACTGACACTGAATGCTTCTGTAACTGGGGGCGCTCCGCCTCCTCCACCTCCTCCACCACCTCCGCCAGCTTCAATTTTCGAAAGTGAAAAGAAAACAGAAGAAGGTGGTATGAACGCTGTTTTCAGTGCATTGAATCAAGGGGAAGACATCACCAAAGGTTTAAAAAAAGTTGACAAATCGCAGATGACTCACAAAAACCCAGATTTAAGAAGCGCTGCTGCAGTATCTAGTGCAAAGAAAGCATCACCCGTACCACCAAAGAAACCACTCAATTTGTCTAACAAACCAACCAAAAAACCTGCTAAAAAAGAACTATATGACACGAAATGGATTGTTGAGAATTTTGAAGATAATCACGAGATTATTATCGATGGTGAGATGCAGCAAAGTGTATTCGTCGGCAAATGTTCAAATGTTACGATACAGATCAGGGGAAAGATTAATGCATTGTCGGTGAGTGAATGTTCAAAGACCTCTTTAGTTGTCGATACCTTGGTATCAGGTATAGATGTTATCAAATGTCATAAGTTTGGTATTCAAATCTTGAACACCGCACCATTGATCTCTGTTGATCAATCTGATGAAGGGCAAATCTACTTGTCCAAATTGTCTGCAAACACTGAAGTTTACACTTCTTCAACCACTGCATTGAATCTTAATGTCCCAGATGTTGATGACTTCAAGGAATTGGCAATTCCTGAACAGCTCAAACATTCGATTGCCGAAGATGGTTCTCTTGTAAGTGAGATTGTTAAACACGCTGCCAATTGATGAAGTTGTGCACTACTTTTTGTGCTCGCTCAGCTTTTTGTGTAATTAATTACCCACCATGCGTGTATAGATATGAACATTTAAACAGATACGTCCTCTATTCGATAAAGATTGACTGTCCTACAACTAGAGATCAAGTCACTCAATCACGTCAACTTTACTCTTATACTCCAATTACGTACATCCACAGCACAAATATAAAGATTTTTTTTGCCCATACAAATTCTTTCTTCGTTTTTGATAAATTTTTTATTTTTTTTCATTGTCAAATTTTTTTTTTTTTTTTGCCTGTGGAAACGAAAGAATATTCGATAATAACACAAAGAAAATAATTATTTTCATTTGTAATACTAAAATCAGCTCTATTAACACCATCGCCATCTTTGAATAGAAAGTATCAAGCACCACTCAGGCTTAGTATAAGAACATATAGATATGGTTAAAGACACAAAATTCTACGACTTATTAGGTGTCGCACCAAGTGCTTCTGATGCCGAATTGAAAAAAGCATACAGAAAAGGTGCTTTAAAACATCATCCTGATAAAAATCCTTCACCGGAAGCTGCTGAAAAATTTAAGGAGATCAGTCATGCATATGAAGTATTGTCAGATGGTAACAAGAGAGAAGTCTATGATCAATATGGTGAAGAAGGTTTGAATGGTGGCCCAGGTGGTATGGGCGGTGGTATGGGAGGCGGAATGGATGACTTGTTCTCTCAATTCTTCGGAGGCGGATCCGGATTCGGTGGTGGACAACGTAGTAGAGGTCCTGCAAAGGGCAAAGATATCAGACACACCATAAGTTGTACTTTGGAAGAGTTATACAAAGGAAGAACAGCTAAGTTAGCCTTGAGTAAAACTGTTTTGTGTAAGGGTTGTGAAGGTAAAGGTGGTAAAGAAGGTGCCGTTAAGAAATGTACTTCATGTAACGGACAAGGTATCAAATTTGTTACAAGACAAATGGGTCCAATGATTCAAAGGTTCCAAACCACTTGTGAAGTTTGTTCTGGTGAGGGAGAAATTATCGATGCAAAGGATCGTTGTAAGACATGTAATGGTAAGAAGACAACAAGTGAAAGAAAGATTTTGGAAGTTCACATTGATGCTGGTATGAAATCTGGTCAAAGTGTTGTCTTCAGCGGTGAAGCTGATCAGCTGCCAGGTGTCATTCCAGGTGATGTTGTATTTGTCGTTGATGAAAAACCACATGATTTATTCACCAGAAAAGGTGATGACTTATACTACGAAGCCAAGATTGATTTATTAACAGCTTTGGCTGGTGGTGAATTTGCTGTGAAACATATCAGTGGTGAATATTTGAAGGTTGATATCATTCCAGGTGAAGTTATTGCTCCAGGTACAATTAAGGTTGTCGAAGGTAAAGGTATGCCAATCAGAAGATTAGGTGACTTTGGAAACTTGTTCATCAAATTTGAAGTTGAATTCCCGGGAAAGAACTTCACTTCAGAAGATAAACTAAAGATCTTAGAACAAGTCTTGCCTTCAAGAAAGCAAGTCAAAATTCCAAAAGATGCCGTTGTTGATGATGTTATATTGAACGATGTTGATCCATCAAGACACAGATCTTCCAACCCAAGAGGTGCTGGCGGTAACAGCTACGATGAAGACGACGATGAAGAAGGTGGTCAACCGGGTGTTCAATGTGCTTCCCAATAAGCTGACATACACATTCATCATCATTAACATCTATATATCTATCATAGGAAAGAGAACGAGAGAAAGTTGTAAAACATTTACAGGGTACAATCATTGTACTATTTATTAATATTCACAGCTATCTATTTTCACTACCCACGATTGTTATAATTTCAACCGTCTTCTCTCTTTCCTAGTTTTGCTTTTACTCATACAATTTTTATACTATAATAAAACCTATATATATATGTATATAAATATATATATATATATATGCACCAACTCCTTGAACCAACTGAAGGTGCACTAGAGTGCATCATTTAAAGAGATCATGCCTTGTGAGAAGCATTAATGAAGCAATGCACAAATCTTGAGTCGTGATCTGAAACTTTTAGAATTGGGGCACCATGGAACTTTTAGGATGTTTGTATTGCCCTAGATGTAAACACGCTGTCGGCAGGAGAGAGAGAGAGAGAGCTTGACAAGTAGAGATGTTCCCTCAGTTCACTTTATTGAAAAGACAGCTATCCATGAAATTTGGCACTAGGGTCCTTCTAACGTTGCATTGGTACGCTGATTATTCTTACAATGCTGCCACCACACAAGTGACTTATACTCCAAATCTTTCCTTCAACTGTACAACGCCACACTGATCCATATCGCAAACCCAGCCCATACCGTTTCCAAGGCATAACCTATAAAGCAACCCATGATGAACAAGAACCCAAAAACGACCCAGTATTCCTCTTGCCACGGCCCTATAAATATCGAACACAGCAACACCAGTCCCTGGAAATAGTAAGCAGGATTCGTATCATGACCATAACTGAGATAATTGAAAATCCGCTGCTGTGGGAAGTAATAGTGATTATAGAATTTGTGATATATTGGGAATGCAATGTTAATGAGATGGATTGTTAAGTACAGAAGTTTTGTGGATGTGGAACGAGGCGGTGGGGATGGGGGTGATGAGAGCGTTTTGTCAATGGTGGTGGCGAAGGAGGAACTCCTTCGCCTGAAGGGTCTATGGTTGTCCGTTTCTAGATCCATTGCAGTTGGTGGTAGTATACGATGGCTATAGATCTGATGCCGCCCTCAGATTGTGTGTTTGTACTTTGTTATCTACTTTTTTTTGTATTTTTTTTTTTTTCTAAGCCGGAACACTTTTTTTGGAATTACACAAGTGTCGGAGATAAAGATGGTACAGTTTGAAAGGATATGTGGTTCATTACTCTCTGTCTTGTAAGTCCTTTAGATTAATTTCGAGTATATCACTTGTCCATGTTACATCCTAAGACTTTTCAACGTCTTCTCTATTTCACTCATGCCCAGTTCCTTCTCGTATTTAGCCGTCAGTTTACCCTTACTTGCACCCAAGGCAGCTTTCTGTATCCTGTCCTTTTCAGCGTTCTTCTTCACAACTCTTCTACCACCTTCAACTTCGTAATTATCCAAGAAATCGTCCAACATGCTTTCGAAGTCTGGTCTCTCCTTGGACATGTCAAAAGGCACATACTCTTCTTCTTCTTCTTCAGCTTGATCTTCCTTCTGTTGCTTTTTCAAAAGTTGCTCGTATCTATCATCTAACAACCGGAGTCCCTCTGTTCTGAACAATGCACTTGAAGACATGGAGTAAGATGAAGTATCTGTCATAGCACCCTTCTTACGTCTCAGCTTCAGCTTTGATTTTTTCGAACTATTGCCCAGTGTGATGTTGGGCAATTCTGGCATCTCATCTTCCTCTTCACCTTCAAACCCATTATCACTAAAATCATCATCACTATCCCATTCATTACTCTTGTTTTTCTGTTTTTGCTTGAATCGGTTGAAGTCGTCTTCCCACGTTTCTTCCTTCCCAGAATCATACTCATCAAATTCTCCTTCGTATTGATCCAAATCGTATTCATCATAATCCTCACCGTACTCATCCGCGTCCAGCTTTCCTGATTGTAACAAGTCATCGAATATGTCACCTTCTTCAACATCTTGTTCTTCATCAAGATAAGCTTCATCTTCTAAAGCTTCCAATACTTCTCTTAATCTTGGATCCAAATCTGGCTTGAAACCCTTGATTGTGTCTGGAATATCTTGTTGATCTTGGTAATCTAAATCCAATTTTTGGTCCGATGGTAATATCTCTGCCAAATCTTTTAGTAAGTCTTTCTTCAGAGGTGCTTCTTTTGTCTTCTTCTCTATGAAAATACCGCCATTATCATTACCTATAGTTCTCAAATGTTGCATATAATCATACTTGGAATCATCATATGTGATACCATACAAAGCAGCCTCACCCTCGTTAGCTCTCATTTGCTCATCTTTCAATTTCTGGGCCAACTCTTCCTTTGTCTCTAATCTTATGTGTTCCAGAGGCTTTTTTCTTCTATCATTACCATTTGTTATTGGCATCAAAACATGTTCTGGTGCAGTTTCATCATAGTACAGAGGATCTTCATGAGATCTATGAACCAAGGCAAACTTCGTTGCTTTCTTTTTGTCAAATTTTTTACCAGACATTCTCAATCAAAAGGCTATACTATCGTTATCTTTATAATTCACTTGTGTGAAAAATCACAGAAAGAAAAAAAAAAATTTTAGAATCCAGAAGGAAGCCCATCGCCATGTAATTGAGCATTTTGTACACTAGAATCAAGAAAAACAAACAAAGGAACAAAGGAACAAACAAACAAACATTCATCATCATCAAGGTAATTGGTATACAACTGCCTATTTCATATACGTATCAAAACCCATGAAGGTCACCATCAGAAAGTGGCATCAAGTTGTGGCATGGCATTGGGAAGTACCCAATGATGATCTATGCGGTATTTGTAGAGGAGCATTCGAGGCCACATGTAATAATTGCAAATTTCCAGGAGATGATTGCCCTTTAGGTATGTTGGTCTTTTAAGCTTGTTATCATTCTGTTAATATCGTAATACTAACAAAAAGGTCATAAGTTTTTGGAGAATGCAAACACGCATTTCACCTCCACTGTTTGAAATCATGGTTGAGTCAAGATGTGGCGAGAGGTTTATGTCCCATGTGTAGACAGCTTTTCAGGTCAACAGACAAAGGAGTGGCAATTGAGAACCCAAGCTCACTGCTGCTACAAGTTAACCAAGACAGTTCTTTAAATGAGCTGCTGACCTGGGACTGATTGGTCATTGGAGACCTAATGGAGTGCTTAGCAGCTTCCATAACAAAAGCCAGCCAAGCCATTCTCCAATTTTCTCATCCAGAGCCAGCATAAGTTTCCTTCCAACTCCACACGTGCTATTGGTGTTTTCCAGAGTTTCAACAAGAACACCATTTGATAGGAATGCCCATTCGCCATACTTGGTGGACCATCCATTTCCCATAACGGCCACCATATCCAATTCAAGTAGAGCATATGTTCATGAGTGTCTCTCTATACTTTGAAGCATTAACCGATCCTGATTTGCTTTCAACCATTCAACAACATTTCAACACCAATCGTCGTTTCAGCACTACCCTTCCCGGACTATAATCTGGATCCAGAGGAATCAGCAGTTCATTAAAAACGATTATGCTGGTACTCATTATGACGGAGTTTGTCTCATATCCATTGAAAGGCTATCAATATCACTGCACCCAACACTTGCACAACTGCTTCTTCAACTTACATGTGCTGTTCACCATCTTCACCACTTTAGCATTCAAACTTCCAACTTTTCTGTGAGTTCATCCAATCCATGATGGTTTTTCCACGCAATGTACGATGTAACTCTACATATAACTCGGATCAGTTAGAATCTACGCAGTTCAATTTTTTGCACTCCAACACTTTTCAATGTTATTACAGTTTTGACCATTCCATGATGATAATAAAGAGATGCCACCGATCGATGCAAGTTTGATGGATTCTCAAGCAAGAATGATCTGGGATAAGGTGACAGGTGAATATTTTGACTTACTCAGTTTATCTGTAAAAGTGTTAATCAAAATTTCAACATTATTGATGTCATTATTGAAGTACCATATTCGTAGATGACAATAAAACATTCCTTATCCTCCATCAGCTCCATAGCTTGGCAAAAAACCAAGATAACTTTGTCAGAATATAGAGCCCTCTATTTATGTACTCACTCTTTATTTCCATACCTTTTTTCGAAGCACGTGACTTGAAAAATAGTCAGAGGTGGAAAAAATACAAACTGAAAAAAAAAAAGTGAATCATCTAAATGTACTCATCATCATCGCTATAGGGAAATGACAGAGAAATCATTCACCATCGTGATAAAGTTGGGCTCCTCATCCATAGTGGACGAGACCACTAGAGAAACCAGAATTGCAAATATTTCTGCCATAGTGGAAACCATTGTCAAATTGAAAAGAGCCGGGCACAGGATAGTGATAGTTTCGTCAGGTGCTATCGCTGTTGGTATGAAAAGAATTGGGCTAACGAAAAAACCAAAGCATTTGTCTACCAAACAAGCATTGGCTGCAGTGGGGCAGGGACGATTGATATCACTTTGGGATGAATTTTTTAAACTTTTGAACCAACCAATAGCACAGATTTTGATCACAAGAAACGATATACATGATTATAAACAGTTTCAAAATGCCAAAAATACTATTGAAGAGTTGTTGAAAATGGGTGTCATACCAATTGTGAATGAAAATGATACTTTGTCCGTGCAAGAAATCAAATTTGGTGACAACGACACTTTAAGTGCAATAACAGCTGGTATGTGTAATGCTGACTTCTTATTTTTATTGACGGATGTTGACTGTTTATACACAGATAATCCAAGATCAAACCCCGATGCCAAGCCTGTTGTTGTTGTTAATAATTTGAAGAATTTGAATGTCAACACAGAGAGTACTGGTTCATCTGTCGGTACAGGAGGAATGACTACAAAGATAATAGCTGCCGATTTGGGTACGAGTGCTGGTGTAGTTACAGTTGTTTGTAAATCAACGGCCCCTGAAAACATGATGGAGATTATCAGGTATTCACACTTGGTTGATGATTTAGAGTTCAATGTCGAAGATTATGATAACATGACCGAGGAGGAATTTATGGCTTTAAATAAAGCCGAGTATGAACGTATGGTGAGTGAAAATGTGCCCCTACACACAAGGTTTTTAAGCTCTATGAAATCAGTCAACAAAAAAGCATTCTGGTTATTACATGGTTTAAATCCTCATGGATCGATTGTCATAGATATCGGGTGCTATCAAGCTTTGACTAGAAAGAACAAAGCAGGGTTATTACCTGCGGGAATTATTTCTGTGGAAGGTACTTTCCATGAGTTAGAATGTGTATCAATCAAACTAGGATCAAGGTTACCCTCTTCTAATGAGTTGGACACCGCCAAACCGGTGGTCGAAGTTGGTAGAGCAAGACCAAATTATACCTCGATTGAGATTGAAAAAATTAAATGGAGACAAAGTGATGAAATCTTTGATATATTGGGAGGGTCTGCTGATACTGAGTATGTTGTACACAGAGAGAACTTGCTGTTTCCGTTACATTTGAAACAGGAAGATGATGAAATGTTGAAACAGTTGACAATCAATTAATGTGTATTTTATTGAGCTTTTTAAATATACTAGAAGATGAAGGGGATAAGCTTATGACCATAAATTTAAAATTTGGAGCTTGAAAAGAAATAGTAGGAACGACGAAATTCTCCGGTCCTCATCACATTATACCACTGAAGAAGTCTTCTTGTCTCCAACAATTGTCTGTTCTTGTACCATTGCGACCTTTCTCTCTCCATCTTGTTTATTCGTTAATAGCGTGTGTGTACACATTTTTCTTTCAAAGCACGCCGATTTGCAATTTATTAACTCATTCAACCGGCCCATTTCACAAATAGTGAAGCTTTTGCCTCAATTCTGATTTACGTAACAGCGTGTAATCTGTAAAAGTTGATACAAAATTAGAAAAAGTATTCGAGATCCCCAAATAGAGAAAGATTTACTTTTATTTACAAGAGAGAATTTGGTCAGTCATCTATGTTATCACTACAGAATCTGGAGACCAATGTGCTCGACGGAAAGACAATCATGTATTTATAAGGCAGAAACAAACAAAGCAGTAAAAGACATTAGGATTTTAAATCAGCAAAAAAAAGGGAACATTCGAACGATCCAGTAATCAAAGGAACAGTTCCAACAGGTGGTTAAGCAATAATTAGCAAAATGGTAAAGCTCAATGTTCAGCTGTGATATCTTTTTTGCACAGTAAGGGCTAGTAGCGATGTGAATGAGTACTTTTTTGTATTGGCTGAATTCAAGTTGTTTCTCATATTACCAATAAAAACAGTAGATTGTGGAGCTCTCCTCATCAAAAAGCTTATAAAAAATAAAAAACATCGGTAGATTGACAAAGTCAAAACAGGCACATCAATATTTCAACCTTTCGTTTTATGGTTCAATAACCTACGGACCCGGTGTTGAGCGATACACTTCTATTGTGTACGTTGTTGAATCTCACACATGATATCTGAGAAACCGCAACCACAGTACACAAATCAAGAAGAGCTTGTCTTTCTTAAAACTGCTAGAGAGATGAAAAAGATAGATAAGCATGTATTCTCCGAGATGCGTGGAAATCAAAAAACAAAAAATTGTGGATGTATAAATATCTAAAGGTTGGCCGGTGATTTTCAGTGTCATGTAAACAAAGACAAACCCCCCAGATCATGAGCAAAAACATCAATCGGAGTCAGGTCACTGCAACTTCTGTTAGATCAGACGCATCGGGTAATAAGAGATTATCATGGGTGTACCCAAACAAGCCATTGAACGAGCAAGAATACCTATCAAAACTCGATTTTTACCTTTTATCTTCAGCGATGCTCGGATACTTCATCAAGAACCTTAATGCGAAAAACATGTCTACACTGTACTTCAATGGGATGTCTGAATACTACCACATGGACAAAAATGAATTCAACTTGATGCAATCCTCATTCTTCATTGGTTATTTACTCGGTGGATTTCCCTCCAAATATTTACTCACACGGTTCAAGCCGCGGTATTACCTCGGGATGTTAGAATTGTTATGGGCCGGTTGTACGTTGATGATGTGTTTGTGTCGCAATATGGCACAGGTATACACGGTCAGATTTACAATTGGGTTCTTAGAACTGGGGTTTTTCCCATCGTTGGTTTATATCATTGGATCTTTTTACAACGATGCGGAGATTAATAAGAGACAACTGTTGTTCAACGTGAGTGGCACAATTGGAACGATGATAACTGGTCCCTTACAACAGTTCATTCTTTCGAAGGATCTATCAGTGGGGAACTTGCAAAAATTCCAGATCTTGTTCTTACTCGATGCTATCATTTCCGTGCCTATTGCCGTATATACAATGTGTGTGAACCCTGGGTTGCCATCACTGATCGACGTCTGGTATTTCAACGAGGACGATAAGGCGGTTCTGAAGTCGAGATATGACCTGATCTTTGAACGTTCCACCAACACCACCGCCGCAATCACCAACTCGTCGAAATGGAAAACTTATTTCAAATCGTGGCACTGGATCGTGTTCCCATTGTTGTTCGCATTTATCAGAAACCTGTCATTTGCGGCAGAGCAAATCGTGGCATCTTCATGGATCAAGTACGATTTACAATTACCTAGTGTTTATTACAACTACTTCCCAGCAGTGTGTAATGGTACCGCGGTGGTGTTGACGATGCTGGTCTCGGTATTGAACGATAAACATCATGGTCGGTTGACAGATAAGTTGTTATACATCTATTTTGGATTATTCTTGGTGTGTTCGTTACTTTGTGTTTACTGGGACATTCCAACATTGTTACACTGGCTGTGTTACATAGTATTTGGTTCGGTGACGTGGCCTTCGCCACAAATGTTCTCGTGGTTAAACAGAGCTATAGTTGGGGATCATGAACAGCGTCATTTCGTCGTGGTGTTGACTAACTCGTTCGATTATTTGATATATGCCTTCTATCCGGTATGGGCATGGGATACAAGACAAAAACCGTATTTTAAAAAAGGGTTTATGTCCACTGCTGTGTTGTCGGTTGCTGGACTGAGTTTAACCTATTTGACTGATTACTTGATCAAGAGAGATACGAAGCAAGAGGAAGAAGGGGTCATTGACGAAGAGAGTCCTTTGATAAGGACCACTTGAGTGCAAATCCAAACAATGCAAAATCTAGATTAAAGCTATAGAAATGTTTTTGTATAGTAGAAAAATGTGTAATTAATGTATGCAATAAATATGTTATTCAAAAATGACTTTATGTGTGAAAAAAAAAGAAAAACTCACGAGGATTGATCAGTTGAAGCTGAAACAGAATGCTTCTCCTCTGCGTTTCTCTTCTTTTCCAATCTGGCTTGTAATCTGGCAAAGTTCTTTGCATCTCTCTTAGCCTGTTGTCTTTCAATTCTCTTGTTTGCCCAAAGTCTCAATTTTTCACCTTTGTAAATGACGAACAATGGGAATGGGATACCAAACAGCAAACCCAAAAATGCAAATAACGAGTAAGTCCAGCCCATACCTAAACCATTAATCATAGGAGTGATGAACAATGGGAATGCGAATCCCATCATCGATCTAAAGAAGGCAGCAGCTGCAATCGAAGATGCAGAAAATCTCGGATTCATATCGATAAGATAATTCTGGATCGTTTGGAAGACAGCAATGATTCCGAATGAGAAAATCAGTGCACCAATCAGTGGCATGATCCAATGGATACGCTTATCGACTGACCAACCATACCAGAACAAACCAATTGGGATAGTGATACCACTGGCTAACAAAAATGGTAATCTGTATTCTGGCTTGGCAACACCGTTGTTCTTAGCGATCATTTTCGGGTACGTGAATTCAATGGCAGAGGTGAAAAACAAGATACCGAGTATGTATCCGATCAAAAGTGAGCAGTACATCAATCCACTGATTCCTGAGTTGAAGCCGTATATATCCGACCAAGTGGATGGGAATGTGACGATCAAAAGATATAAGCAACCGTAACATAATGCCATGAAAGCACCTAAGCCGAAAACCATAGGGTGTGTGAATAACAATTTCAAAGGTCTTGTGATGTTGACGTAAAATTTTCCAAAAATAGTTTCACCATCGGCAACTTCGTAGATGGTGTGTAAGTTTTCATTTGTAGTTTCCTTTCTTAACATCTTCAGTTTCTTGTACAAAATCTGTGGTGCATATGTCTCTTTCAAGAAGATGGTTCCCCAGACGGCAACGACACCGTTGAAAATCGCCAATACGTATAATGGCCATCTCCAATTGATAGATTTATTGCCCATCATGAAACCTGCAATGATAGGAGAGACGTTAGGTCCGACAGTAGGACCCAAAGAGTAAACAGCAATCAGCGTATTTCTTTGTCTATCAGTGAACATATCACCAAGACAACCGGCTCCGATACTCAATGGAGCACTTCCAAACAAACCAGCAAAGAACCTGAAGACACACATTTGTGCAGTACTGTTAGAAAAAGCACAGCCCAAATTGAAGCAAAACATGACCCAGATGGAGATTGTCAATACTATTCTACGACCATACATCTCACTGATTGGTGCGGTGATCAAAGGACCAATGGCCAATCCAACAAGGAAGATGGAGACTAATAATGCTTGTACTGTGGAATTGGTGACTCCAAACAGCTCTGAGATCTCTTCGACGGCAGGAGACATCATCGAAGAAGCAAATGGAGCCATTAATGTGTATATGCTGACGATACTGGTCATGAACCATTTCTTCTTGGTTGTCCAGTTTCTTGGGTTGGCAGGGTCGTCATCGGATTCCCAGGTGACTAATTCAGGATCGATCTCGTTGAATTCTAAACCTTGATCAACTGTTGGTAATGCATTCTCTTGCGTCTCCTCACGATATTTGTCATCGGCAGCGTGATGCTGTTCTTGTTGTAAGTCGCGTTTTTGATTCTCGTTATCTCCATCTCCATCTTCGTATTCGTAATCACGATTTCTATCGGCCAATGTTGAAATAATGGTCAGTCGAGTATTTGTCCTCCTGATTTGTATTTCATCTTCTGTCAATCCCGGGAATGGGTTTTCGTTGTATCTCGAATTAGTTGATATGTTCGAGTTTAATTTGCTAAGACTCAAAGAATTTACAGATGATCTTCTTCTGCTTCTGCTTCTGGTTGGAGCTTGGTCTTCATGTAACACGGTAGGATTATACGTATTGGTAACAGAAGGTGCAAGGTCACTACTACTGGCAGATGAGCTTGACATGATGGACTAGATCTGCTATCAATCTTAATGCCTGTGGTATCACAATTGTTGGTGTCAAAAATTGATGAACCAGATTACTTTTATAAAAATAGGTTGAAGGTCAAAAAATAAAAAAAAAATTTCCAAAAGCTTATAAAGAAAAGAAAAAGATGGAAAAGCAGAAAAGAAAAAAAATTGCAAACAAAAAACAAATCTGGAAAAAAAACGGCTGAATGCCGAACAAGAGCCACACTCCATGGGGTTCTTATATAAAGATCACATAGCGATAAATCCACATTCCATATATCTTGGTTCAACTTTCAGTGATACCCACATGATAATCCAAGATCAACAGGTGTGACGTTGTACAAAGTGTATTCACTCGGCCGAATAATAATAGTATCAGCCGTAGTGGAAATGGTTTGAAATTTTCAGAGCGCCTTTTTCCGCCCTTAACACCGAGATCTGCAACAGGCTTTGAGAAGTTGTTTCACTTGTCAAACCGCTGAATACACAGACTCTCTTCTTGGACTCTGTGCGAATTTGAAGGGCATCACAGTGATTGACATATATTAGTCTTCTCTTACCTTCTGTTGATACTGTTCTCTTCTCCTCTCCGATGCTCTGCAACACTTCGTGTGTAGAAAAAAAAAATGGAGGACACAAAAAGATGGAGGACACAAAAGTGGGGGACCCGGCGATGGACACTTCGTTAACGCCAAAACTTCTACAGTGAGTACTATAAGTCGAGTCCTCCACTTGGCATGTCAAATTGAAATTCTATACATAGCAATCTAGATCACACGATCAGAGTCGAATATCGCATTATAAACAAGTAAGTTTGGCGTCCCTTCTCTATCATCAAAATCAGACTTCGGCATTGCACCATGTATACTCATATCGTACAACTCTTGCGCAACATTCCTGGGATGAGAGCCTTTTTCCAACAATACAGCGATCATCCCTGCAACACTTGGTGAAGACATTGAAGTACCACTCATCAAAATTGAGCTCTTCTGATTCCTGTTGTACAAACTCTCGACGTAAACTCCACTGGCAAGGATGTTGACACAATCACCCCAATTTGAAAATTGAGCTATGGTGTCGGTTCTATCATCAATGGCTCCAACAGTGATCGCAAACGGTGATGACAGCGGTGAGTCATCACACGCATCAGAATTGGCATTTCCTGCAGCAACCACCATCACCAACCCGGCATAATGCAGTGCTTTGATAGCATCGTTCAAAATCGTGTTTTTCAGTGCACCGAGTGATAAATTCCCAACTCCAAGCTTGCGATTATCCTTCATATGCTTTACAGCAAATTCTATCCCTTCAATGACTGAACTCAACGTCCCCGACCCTGTATCATCAAGCACTTTCACTGATATAATATTGGCTTGTTTGGCAACACCATAACTCTTAGACGCGATGACGCCGGCAACATGGGTTCCATGGCCCTGTACGTCATCTTTCCCACTTCCCGTGAAGTCGGCTCCAAAGTACAGACGCCCTTCAAATTCTGGGTGTGAAGTTCGAACTCCAGTATCCAATACATATGCGTTGACATTTGAACCTTGGTACACTTCATCATAATAATAGTTCAAATCTTGCCCAGGTTGGATTTTGTCCAGTTGTGATAACCTGACTAAATGACGAGGACTCTCTTCTTGAGTGACGATCTCTGAAGCCTTCACTATAATGTCTGGTGTGATTTCTGCTATCTATAGAAAAACGTTAAAGCGCTGTTAGTCAGATAATCTTCAAAATGGGGGAAAGCCATGGGGATCAGCTTACCAATGGATTAGTCTGAAGCTGTTGTACAATATCTTTAGTGAAATCTGCCGAAAACCCTTCAAAATCTCCAAACGAAAATTTCTTCTTAATACAGTCTTTTAAATGATGTGAAGCACTCAATTGTTCATCCAAGTTAAATAATGTGTCCATAGTTCTGACCGATTTCAACCTAACAAAATAACTCTGTGTCTCTGTTGGGGCAGCAGTGCTGGTATTGAAAAGGCAAGTGAATGATGTTAAAACCCAAAGTGAGGTTCTCATTATATTTAGCAATGATTTAGTGTATATAAGCTCCCAGTTGTGTGTGTGGTGGGTCTGGGCGTCTAAAATTTGTTAGATGTGTTTTTTGTGTGGTGTTTGTGTTTGTAATTTTTTTTTTTTCTTGCGGCTCGCTTATGATGGTAAATAACTACAAACACTTTAAAAATGTTCAAATTAGAGATTATATTCAAGTATATAAGTGTCATGATCGAGGCAATTGACGAATCCACTCATCATTATAGCAACAACCACTTACCTATGAAATGAAACAAACAAACTATTTATAAGCTTTGGAAAACAATAAGAGGCATAAAAAGTAACAACACCAATAAATATCGAGACGGGAGTAAAAAAAAATGCAGAAAACAACGGAAAAAACATAAATGTGAAAAGGGTTTATCATGACAAAACAATAGTATCATCTATTCAATTTTTAAGTGTATTGATAAAATTATCCTTCTCTTCTTGTGGTAACAAACTGATAATCTCTGCCAATCCACTGGCAGTTGATTTGATATCAGTCTTGAATAATTTAGCAAGTTTTTGCTTGACTGCTTCACTTCTTAAAATTTTGATGTTTGAGATCAAATGTTGATGGTTTGATTCGATATAGTTGGCAACCTGTTGATCGTTCTCGTAATCGACACTGTTGACAGGTAACCAAGTCTTTAATCTGGCAACTCTTTCCAATCTTGTAGATTCGCTCAACTCATCACCAATCTTCTTGATCAAATATTCTTCATTCAATCTACGACGAATACGCCAGAAGAAGAAACGACGGGCGTTGACCCATTCCAATTCTTGTCTGATGACACCTTTAGCCATCATACGGCCAGATCTATCATGCAAGTCGGCGAATTGAACTGAGATTTGGGCATAGATTGGTAACAACAGTTTTTCCCTGTCGGCCAATTGCTTGGCGACACTGGAGTGTTCTGGAGATGACAGTTGAGTAGCAGCTAATCTGGCTTTCAATTCAGCATATGGTTTGTCAATTCTCTCCATTGTCTTCAACAATTTATCACGTCTGTATTTGATACCAACCATACCTTCTGGTTCCAAGACACCGGCTCTAGATTCAACATCGGCGTACATTTCCATCATGTCAGCATTGATGGTTGGATCAACAACGACCCATGAACCACCTCTCAATTCACCGGTTGGTGGAATATAGGTGACAATTGGTTGTTTGAATCCAACCAAGGCATCAACAATAAATGAACCGTATTTCAAAACTTCGTTGTACATATCTCTTTGTCCACCTGAGAAACCTCTCCAGTTGGCCAAGATCATCAATGGTAATTCTTCACCGTAGTTGAAATCGTTGATTGCCTGGGCAGTCTTGAATGCTGAGTTTGGATACCAAACTTGACCAGCTTCTTGGATCATCATCTCTGTTGAATCTGGGTTGGCTGGATCAGCTGGGTACAAGTTCTCAATCATTCTGGTCTCAACACCAATAACACCCATTGGAATACCACCAAGACGGGCTCTACCAACAACGACACCTTTAGCCCAACCAGAAAGAGTTTCTTGGAATGATCCTTTATCGAATAACCCACTTTCAAATTCGCCATCTTCGGTGTCACGACCACTGATCATCCATCTAACATCGTATGGTGCGCTCTTGGTTGGTGTGTATTCAACATCTCTATCCCATGGATCGTTAACAGATTCCAAGATTGGAACTGGCATACCACGTTTGGCTGGAATATAAGAGATCCAGTTCATGATCTTCTTAACACCTTCCAAATCATCGGAGGCGGTCAAATGGGAAACACCGTTTTTGTACATGATTTGAGTACCACCCAATTGCAAGTTAGAAGAGTAAACTTCCTTACCCAAGACCTTGTTAATAGCTGGAGCACCGGTCAAGATAATTGGTTGGCCCTCGATTTGAATAGCTCTTTGACCCAATCTGACCAAGTAAGCACCGATACCAACTGATCTACAGGTGACCAACGTGATGGTGAAAATATCTTTGTAAGCCTTAGAAGTGGCACCGGCAATCAAACCTGAACCTCTCAAACATTCGACACCCAAACCGTCATCAGCACCAATGATGGCCTTAATAACATGACGCTCCTCACCGTTCTCAACAATTCTCTCGGTGACAACAGCATCTTGTTTACCGCTCTTGGCTAACTCTTCCTTCGATTCGGCAGTCAAGTACAAGTATTGGAAACCCTTTTCTGGTTTTCCTTCTTGGTTCCAGGCAACTTCGTAGAATGGTAACAATTCTTCAGCGATACCGATTCTTGCACCAGAGTTTGCGGAAAGATAGATTCTTGGAATACCCAACTTTCTTGCCAACTCGGTGGCATTGTTGAAGTAAGCATCTTCTTGAGGACCGAAAGAACCAATCTTGAAAGTGATATCATTGGCAACGACAATAAATTGACGACCACGAGGATATTCTGGAGTTTTAGCAGTGATCTTGAAAGCAACCATACCAACTGAGTTAGCTCCTGGCTCTCTAGCAACCTCGGTGAATTCCCCAGCTTCATCAACGATCAACTCATTGGAGACAAAGAAATCATCTGGAATCTTAGCTGATGATGAGTATTTCTGCCATTCATTGATAGTAGCTTGACGGAACAACTCTGGGAAATCGTAAACATAGGTGGTACCCATAAGATGAGCCTTGTAACGTTTTGGTTGTAACCATTCCTTAGTTGGATATGGAGTAGAGATTGGTCTCAAATGCATAGCACCTGGTGTACCATATGATTTGAAGATCCATTCACCTTGGGCATTCTTGACTTCAATGTACATTTCTGACTTGACGACATAACCGGAAACATTGTTGATCATAGCACGTAATGGGAATGGGACACCTGTTTGTGGGTCAGTGCACATGATTCTGATCTCAGCTGAGGTGATTCTCAATCTCCATAATCTACGTCCGAATCTTTCCAAGAAGCCGCCGAAAGCAGCTTCAACATCTTCTGGAGTGACGTGGAAGACGGCAGAAAAGTTGATGAAAATGTTGTTCAAGTCGGTGTTAGATGTATCCAAAAGTTCCAAGGCGTCCAAAATATCGGACATCAATCTGTTGGCTTCAGAGATCAAGTATTCTGAAGTGGTGATATCGTCTCTGATTCTACCAGTTCTAATGATACCTCTTGTGAAGAATCTCTTGTCAACACCAGATGAGTTCTTACCTACCGCTTCGTAGACGTGGATGTTTCTGTTATCTGTGAAAAGTTGTTTGATGTTGAAGTTTGACATTCTACCCAACTCCAATTGGAAGGCCAAGGCTGGTTCTATATGACGAATAACCTTGTCTTCTTGGTACAATGGACCCTTGTAGTTGAAGTATCTTGGGTAAGAACCAGCCTTACCACCAACCATGAAAGTAACGCGACGTATAGAGGCAGCTAACAAGTCATCCTTGGCATCCTGTAAGATAGCAGCAAATTTCAGAGTCAATTCTTCTTCCGTTTCGTAACCATCAACGTTAGCAACAAAGACGTTGACAACGTTTGTCAAAAGACCCTGTTGTGGTTGAACGTCGTTTGATCTGTTTGGAACAGGACCAGAGACGCTGTTCGAACGTTTTGGGATGATCTCCAAACCTTTGGCCAAAATTTCATCGGCATCGTCAAGATGTGGACTCGAGACAAAGATACCGGTTCTCAAAGGTTGTGAATCGTTTTGGTTGATCATGAAACTCAAATCTGAAACAGATAAAGCACGGTTCATTCTTTCACCAGATGATGATGGGCCAGATGGAACGGATGGAACAGCGTTGAAAGCAGCAGTTGACAAAACAGGCAATTGGAACTTCCATTCAACAATTGGTGGGACACCAGTTTCACTGGTTGGGTTGTGTTTAACTTCGAAGACTGAGTAAGCTCTGTAAGCTCTTCTCAAGTAAACTTCAGCAGCAGCAGCAGCGACCCATTGGTCTGGATGAAGGAAGAATTGAGTCAAAACATCAAAGACAGTGTAATTTGAGTCGAAAAGATCCTTGATGATGTCGAATTGCGGCAATCTATGACTTGAGCCCGAGATGTCACCATAAGTGGAGTCGACAACGGATGATTTCAAAATATGTTCCAATTGATCAGATCTCTCCTTGATTGATGGTAAAGCACATTGGATCAAAATCTCTCTTGCCTTCAAAGCAACCTTGGCAGTAGCTCTTGACTCTAAATCGACAATCTGTTTTAATGATTCCCTCAAAGCACTTGAAGCTTCAGATGAAGCTTGACAAATTGGCTGGTAGATTTCCAAAATGGCGACAATCAAGTTGTTCTTGGCACCAACTCTTGAATGGGACAAAACGGTGTTGACGACAACGTTCAAGTCGGCTTTGTTTTCATCTCTCAATCTTAAAATGACATCTTCTTCTCTGTTGTTGTGACCGGCGAACAAGCTTTCAACACGGTGGTATTCGTTTAACAAATTAGCGATGACCTTGTGTTCATGGGATTTCAAACCGTTTGCATAATCCTCCAGGATCTTGACAAGAGGCTCAACGACTTGTGAGAACAAGCCATCGGTACTTGGGTCTTTTTGAACTTTCAAAATTTGCTTCAACAATTGTTTTGCAGGGAATTCAGCACCTCTTGAGTGAGTTCTCTCAATGATTTGTGACAAATTGGTATCCAATTCAATTGGCAATCTTGAATGTAATGCAGAAATTTGTTGAGTCCATTCAGAGTATGGTAATTCTGGATCTCTCATAACATCGATCAATTTGGTCAAAGTTGCATTCATAACAACTTGGTTGTCGAATCCATTCAAAATATTTTGCAAAACACTCAACAACAAGGTGAATTTATGCACTGGTCTTGTACCGGTGACAGTTGGACGGCCCATATCTGGAATGGCACCGTCGAATGGCAAAGCGTGCTTGACCTTGGAAGGATCATCCAATGACAAGATGGCCAAGATATCACCTGCAGCAACAGTGGAACCTGGTTGTTTTAACAATTGGACAGTACCGGTTTCCTGAGCAACTAAAGGCATACACATCTTCATGACTTCGACTTCGGCAAATGGTTGCCCAGCAATGATGTGTTCACCGGATTCGACCAAGTATTTGATCAATTTACCAGGTGATGGAGTTCTCAATTGAGTTGGATCGTTCTCAACTTCTAACAAACAAGTCTTACCATCGACTGATAATCTTGTCAGTGAGACTTCCTCTTTCCAGTAAACTGAATGAGACCTACCACCTAATGCAATCAATAAACCACCATCTGATAATGCTCTGACGGCAACTTCACATCTTGAACCGTTGATGAACAAGGTATATGCATCATTGGCGGCTTTAGCAGCGGTGAACTTGTATCTCTTACCCTCGTAGATGAATTCAACAGGGTAGATGGTCTTCAATAAATCTTTACCTGGAACTTGACCTCTTTCCAATGATTTCAAATAATCTTGTCTGTCACTGTCAGCAACGATGTGAGCCTTAGTGACAGCACCACAGATTACAGCAATGGTTTGGTCTGGTCTTTCAGCAGTCAACTTTTTGGAGATCAATTCATCCAACCAACCAGTGGTGATGGTGTTGTCTTCGAAATCCGGAGTCTCCAATAATTTGATCAAGTATTCAACGGTGGTCCTGAAATCACCTCTGATCGATAATTCTTTCAACGCAACGACCATGTGTTTTCTGGACAGTTGTCTGTTTTCACCAAAGGCAAAAATATGACCGAATTGGGAATCGGAGAATGAATGGATCGAAGACTTGTTCAGAACGGAGAAATAACCCCAGACATTTGATGAAGATCTGAAATTCAACTCGTGTAACGAACCTCCGGATGGCTTGAAACCTTCACCTGGATCTTCTGAAGTGATACGACAGGCAGTACAATGACCTTTTGGAGTTGGTCTTCTCTGTGATTTCGACAGTTCCTCTGAGGAAAACTCGAAATCAATTGGAGTCTCAGTGTGTGGATCAACACCATAGTACAATCTGATATCCCTGATCATGTACATTGGGATACCCATGGCAATTTGCAATTGGGCCAGGGGTAAATTGACACCGGTAACCATCTCAGTGGTTGGATGTTCGACTTGTAATCTTGGATTCAACTCCAAAAAGTAGAATTTGTCATCTGCATGGGAGTACAAGTATTCAACAGTACCAGCACTGACATAACCGACCAACTCACCTAATCTAACAGCAGCTTTTTCCATGGCTCTGAAAGTGTCTGGTTTGGCAATGGTGACTGGGGCTTCTTCAATGATCTTTTGATGTCTTCTTTGGACAGAACAATCTCTACCGAATAAGGAGATATTGGTACCGTATTGATCGGCTAACAATTGTACTTCCAAGTGCCTGGCACTGCCAGCCAATTGCATGATGAAGATTGGAGAACCTGGAATTTCACCAGCGGCTTGGTGGTATAACGAGACGAAATCCTTCTCGTTGTCAACTTTTCTGATACCTTTACCACCTCCACCTTCTGAAGCTTTGATCATGACTGGAAACCCAATCTTTTTGGCCCTTTCCAAACCATCTTCTGGACCCGTACAACAACCTTGAGCATAGACTTTATCGGCAACTGAGACCAAGTTTGTTTCTTGATCGACTTGAACTTCGTCAACACCGGTACCTGACCATGGAATACATGGGACCTTGGCGTGTTGTGCAACAATAGTGGATGAAATTTTATCACCCAAAGATCTCATTGCGGAACCTGGAGGACCAATAAAGATGATTTTTCTTGGAGACAGTGCTAACATTTCTGGTAACAATGGGTTTTCAGAAGCGTGACCCCAACCAGCCCAAACGGCATCCACGTCGGTTCTTTCTGCGATTTCCACAATCAACTCCACATTGGCGTAATTATTGTTATTTGTACCACCTGGAACTTCAACGCATTGATCAGCCATTCTGATGTACTCTGAGTTGGCCTCTAAATCCTCTGGTGTAGCCATTGCAACAAATTGGATGGCTCTTTCGTTACCAAATGTTTCGTAGGCCCATTTTCTTATAGATCTGATCTCCTTAACTGCGGCAATACCATTGTTGGCGATCAATACAGATTTGATGACTGTGTGACCACCATGGGATTTGACAAAGTCTTTGACTTGTGACGGTTCAGCAGTTTCGACGGAGTTCAAACCGTAAAAATGACTTGCTAATTTTTGTGTCATTTCGTATCTTGTCTTGTTTATATTATTATTATTATTATTGTTGTTGTTATTATTGGTGTGATTAGGTATATATGATGTGGTGCTATAGTTTCTTCTATAGAATTTGAATGATGATTGTGCTGATGACGCCGATAACGGTTTATGAATAGGATTGAGAGATAATAAATATCTGGGTATCAGGTTAGTAATGGGATTGAGTCTTTTGATGTGGTAAAGACCTGGAATTATCATATATCTTGATCATAAACTATGTGTGTGTGTATTACAATGCCAGTGCCCTATCAGTTTCCTCTAAGCTCAATGTCAATATGAAATGAATTTCCGATTTTGAGCTTATGTCTTTCCTTCCTTCTTTTCTCTATCTCTCTCTCTTTTTAAAATTCCCAAAGAAAAATATTCTACTTTTTTTGGTGTCTGGAAAAAAACGCCTCCTAAAAAATGGGAATTTCCCCGAGTGCAACACTATGGTGTTACATATCTAAGACACTCAGTAAAATTGGGAATATATCAAATGTTGGATTTCGATAAATATTTTTTTTTGATATTTTGTGTTTTGACGAAGGGCCGACCGATGAGTTTGTTTAAGGTAAGAAGAGACTGAAGGCATAAGCATTGGTTTGGAATATGATATGATACGTATGATATGATGAATATGGTCTTGGATATCGAGTATGACGGAATTGGTACTTACTAATCTGGAATCTCTTTGATAGTCTGATGTCTTTCTTATCTTCCTCTCTGTATAGATCTCTTGAAGTGGATTTTAAGATCGGTATATAAATTAGATGAGTGATGAGTATGCTAATGGTGATGATGATAACACTGGTTTATATATATATATATATATCTGGGAGTGGATTGCGGTATATATATGTACTATAGTGATGTGATAGAAGATATCAATTGACCTAGACAAAGTGTGATTATGATGATATGTAAATGTACAAATCGATGATAGCAAAATGATCTCTCCTTCTTTTTATGAAATTTTACCAAATCAACTTTTAGATTTTTTTGGCACTTTTGTGTTTTTGAGCTTTTTGTCTCGAGCTGAAGGGAAAGTCGTGTATTGGGTTCTATTACAAAACCCCCCAACAAAAAAAAAGTGAACAACAATATATACCCGGGTTCCTGCAATACAATTGACGTAAGTACCAGTATAACACCATCTGTTCTACAACTATAATACTAGTGTACAGTAACCGATTACAATAGTGTTGTTGGGGATATGATATACTATCCATATACACCATTACCACCAGACTTCCATTTGACCATTGATCGAAACTCAACATCTAGAATTAGTACAACACAACATTTGTAAAACACTATCTTCTCTATTCTGTATCCTTATCAGTAGTGAACAATTTACTTCTCACCCATCTTCTAAGTCGGAGCTAAGACCTTTATCGTAGACAAACACAAAAACAGCTTAAAATATCAGATCTATCTGCTTCTGCACACAACAGAAACCAACCAAAGTATGACGAAATTCAGCGTGCATAAAGAATCAATAAAAGCGAAAAGGGAATAATCGGCTCATCGGTATTACCACAGTAGTTGTTTCCCAATCTGAAACAGTAAGCATTTCATCAGTGACCAGTATATACCATTAAGATACACAGGTAAAATAACTTAATTGTGAAGTTGAGAATCTCTAGGTGTATAGCTCTGGCTATCACTGACCACCAACATTTTTTTAACCAATGATAGTGATCTATCTGTCTTATATATTATTTATATATTTGATGTCTGGTGCGCCTTCTCAACAACCCACCGAGGGTCGAATACTTCTACTTACCATGAAACAGCTCAATAGAGCCCCCGTTTATATGATTACCAAACATTACGGACGGACTTAGTAGTATTTCCAGATTACCTAAACACAAGTTAAAAAAAATAAAGGTCATAAGGATCACAGCATCAATCACTCGATTCATTCCTATATGCAGCAGCATCAAGCATACGTTCCATATAACTCAACCCACCAATTACATTACGCTGCTTTCTAATCTCATCTTTTAAAAACCAAACATACAATCTTTGAACATACACTTTTGTCTCAGCATCACTTTCAAAAATACGAGCCGAATAAGCTGGCTTTCTAAATTCAGAAATTGGTTTTCCATATTTGACGCTATCAATAAAAGCTCCAGTGATTTTCGGCCCGGGCAAATTCCTGATGATCGGATGCAAATCAGAAATCTTTTCACGATGGCGATAAATATGTCTCTTCACCCTGAAAACGGCACGCGAATGGTATCGTTGTTCCTCTGGGGCAAGTGGGTTGGCATAATGACGAAGTGGTTGAGAAATGGGATGTCCAGACAACCCGGCGAGATCGGCATTTACCCTATGGAGCACTTCTCTTCCTTGTGGAGTAATATCATCTTCATGTCTATGCACAAAATTCATATTCTCATGTGTGTAGAACTGCAATCTTCTTCTCGTTCTTGCCATTGCTCTCAGCTGCGCCAATCTGAGGTTGAATTCACGTTCTGCTTCGAATTGTGCCATTTGATGGATCTCTTCATCGGTTGGTGGGGAGCTTAAAATGGCCAATAATTCATCGTTCGTGGAAAAATTCTCGTTTGGGGCAAAGAATGGTGTCGTTGATTCGACATCTGAGTCTTTGCTGCTATTGCTGCTGACTGCCATTGGAGAAACTGGTCTGCTGACAAGACCATAATCAAACTCGGGTGATCCACTAATGGCTCCAGTTGAATGAGGTGGCGGGTTGGCAAGTTCAAAGCTTTCCATTGCTTGAGCTGTCTCATTGTCTTGTTCATTTGAATTGGTAATGTACAATTCACCTTCTGAAATAAACACAGCATCGTCAAAGATAAATGATTCAGCCAGATTAGATGCTGCTGTTCTATCATCATCTGCTTCTTCCTCCACTTCAGTGCTCGACGATGACTGAACCAAGAATGAGTTTCTCGAAGTCTCAACATGCTCAACTTCTGGATACTCCATACGAGACACCATCCTAATCAAAACTGGCCCTTCTTTTTCTTCTTCTTCTTCTTCTGGTTTCTCAGTTTCTTCAATATGTTCAACACCCGGATAATCCAGGACATCAACCATCGCAAACCCAGCCATCATAGCAATGACACCGAGCTGTTCTTGTGCGCGCAATGGTAGAGGGGCAGTAGTGGTTGCATTTGGCGTGTTGTTAATATTTGATCCCGAAGCACTGACATCCGCCTCGTTGTCATCGCTGTCTTCATAATCGTGAATGATGGTAGTCATGGTCATATTTACACGTTGGGACGGTAGTTGAGGGATGTTTAATGGTGTTGTTGTTGTAGTCGTTGCAATATGATCTGTTTCAACAGTCCCGGTGTATTGTGAATACAACAGAAAAACTTTCAGGATAGAATCGTAATTTGATTCATCCGCTTCTGTATCAAGGTCTGTGGCGATGTTATCATCACTCTCCTTGATTGAACTAAGTGAATTCTCCCTGGATGGCATTGGTGTGACTGCATACCTTCTAGGGTGTGGATTTTCTCTGTAACAATGAGGGATGTTTACTGATGTGGTCTGAGAAGGTGTTGATGTTGCGGTTGTACTCGTAGTTGTTGTAATTGTATGCTCGAAGTTTTGTGGAGCATTCGATCTGTTCCTAGATTCAGAGAACCTTGGACTGTGTTGTCTTCTTAACAATAGTTTCATGTTGTTGATATACTGTCAATAGCTAGGGACAAGTAAAGCAGAAAAGAAAGGCTTCATGTTCTTCTTATAACATTGGGGCAACAGATCAATTCTATCGATCTAAGAGGTTGGTTACAGTTACAGATCAAAAATACGGGGAATTGGTTTGTCTTTAACTGGTAAGGATACTTTTTTTAACAGATCAGATCTTTGGCCCCAAGTGAATAAGATCGCAGTAACGCAATGTCTTCTTTTGAAATCAATGTGCGGACCAATTGAGGTGTTGTTGTGTATCTATTAAATCTGCATTTATAAGACCCCTTTGTCTGTCATTCTTACCACTGTACATGTCACGGGTCAATTGGCCACTGTAAATACAATTTTCACTAAACCACAAAAAAATTAAAAATTTTTTTTTTTTTTTGGCAAAGGCGAGATGAACGAAAATTGAAGAAGTACAAGACGAAGTGTTATACGATAGAAAATAACAATAGCGCTCTGAACATAGAGAAGAAAAAGAAGAGGGTTAGTCGATCAACTGTATATATTCAATCACACCATTAATAACGACTACATTCTTTGTATCTGTGTATAATCCATTGCATCATAACTCACACACATACTAAATTCATCAAAAGTTCAATATCGGATTTACCTCATCAAATCTGTACATCATCATCCTCAACAACCAACAACAACTCATTACATATAAACAACATATAAACACATAATGTCCTGGATATTTGGAGGCTCATCACAGCCACTGCAACAACAGTCACAACCAACAGAACACGATTTACAACAAACATTAGGATTCGATCCATCTTCACTCAATGACGTTTCCAGTATCATACCACAGGGAACATCTTTCGATGCTTCAAGATTACACCCACTTGCCGGATTGGACAAAGGTATCGAATATTTGGACTTGGAAGACGATCAATTATCCCAAATGGAAGGATCTCAAGGTTTGATTCCATCAAGAGGGTGGACCGATGATTTATGTTACGGTACCGGTACTGTATACTTATTGGCCCTTGGGTTGGGTGGTCTTTATGGGATCCAAGAAGGTGTCAATAAGATCCCAGCTGGTGCTTCGGGGAAGTTGAAGTTGAACACTGTGTTAAATTCAGTCACGAGACGTGGTCCATTCTTGGGGAATTCAGCAGCTGTGTTGGCGATGAGTTATAACATTGTGAATTCATCGATCGATCTGTTTAGAGGGAAGCATGATCTGTTCAACTCTATTGGTGCAGGTGCCATTGCTGGGGCTTTGTTCAAGAGTAGTAAAGGTTTGAGACCAATGGGGATCAGTAGTGCGTTGATGGCAGGTGGTGCTGCTGCTTGGTGTGGATTTAAACAATTGGTGCAGTGATATTTAATAGCTATCCCAACTTAGTTACTTCCGCATGTATGCTGTTCCGAGCTCATAAAAGATTAAATATATGTATCGATGTGTCATGAAGGTTCTTAATTGATTTTTGTTGTTTTTGCTTTTGTTTAGTTTTGGGGTTATCCACCCACTCAGTCAGTTGATATATATAGTGAACATCTTTGTACATATTATTGAATTCTATATATCATTTGTATTTTGATCATGCCGGTATATCCAGTTTCAACTTCTTTAAATCACTCCCTTGATCAAGATCTTCTATAACTCTTTTCTTTGATTCTTGTACCTTATTACTACCCATATTAACACCTCTCAGTTTCTTTCCGATATTAAACTCGCCGGTAAATTCACCATCATCGTTGATCTTATTGAGAATCACATCTTCCAACTCCTCTTGATCCTTCAGCCTAGCCACCTCTTGATAAATTTGTCTCGTATGTTTGCTCTCCAGTGATGGGATCATCCTCGTCAAGCAATATTTGGTGTTTCCTTTCCAATTGCAATATTCACCCAGAATGGAGATGAACTCCTTGACTACTTGATACCATATATGTGGTCCTGATTCTTCGAAACATGTTGGATTGATCTCTGCCAGTGAGGCAATCATACATCCAATATCTTCTCCGTATTGGGCTTGTAGCTCTTTGTACTCCTCTCTCGATTTGATATCACCATTGATGATAAATGTGACTCCAGCGGCTTGACACCTGCGGAAAATCTCAGGGACTAAATCTCTCAATGGCAGCTCTCTGTTTCTCATATTTCTCGTACGACAGTGTAATGTCAAATTCGCAATTCCGGTCTTTAACAAGTCATCCACAAGTGCAAATGTTTCTTCTTCAGTTGGTAACAATCTGATCTTGACACTGATTGGTTTATTGTTAGGCTTCCCTACTTCTGCCACAAGTCTTGTCAATATCTCACAAAGTAAGTCTGGTGTGGATAACAAAGCAGCACCCATCCCGCTATGGATCGAGAAATGTTTTGGACAACCTGCGTTGATATCGATCCCACTCACATCTTTGATCACTATCTTCGCAGCACTAACTGCCAAATCGGCATTCAGTGTCCCCATTTGGAATATCAACTTGTCGTTCTCTAACAGCGGAGCTGTTCTAAAGACTAAATTGGTCACACCGGGGATCTTGGTGACTGATTTCGTGGCGAGAAAATCAACTGTGTTCAATTTTGAGTTTTCAAAACGCTCACATTGTAAAAGTTTCTTGTCGATGATTTCCGGACCCCAGACTAAATCACAACCATGCCTTAAAGCGAGTAACCTGGTTGGTAGTTCACCGATCCTGACCATAGGAGCAAGGACTAATTTTCCTTTGTAATCAACCATCTTTAGCTCTTGATATCTATCTATCTCTTCTCGATTTACTGAAATATTTTTCTTTCTTTTCTAAAACATATTTTTTCTTCTTCTTTTTCCTCTTTCCTCTTTCAGAGAGAGGGGTTGAGATAGATAGCATTGTTGTATATCATAACAAGAAAGATTTACCTGGTTCTCTTACTTATATAAGATACTAACTAATGTCATTGAAGTTCCTCTTTTATTTTTTGAAGAGGGAAACTGTTACTCTTTGTCTTCATACAAGAGGGAAGTTCCTAGACCAGCCCTAGTGTTTCCAGTCTGAACTATGAAATAGCTCTCCTTCTTTGCTTAAGTAGAAGGATGTATGATTCAAGTGGCTTTGGATTGCTATGAATGTAGTTTTCAAAAGTGATTATCATAATGATGACACCAAACTCGACTGGACAAGAACGAGTCCAATCTCATTTTTCTCTGCCGAACTGATGATCCACCAGCACCGTTTAGCTAATTAATTGAGCTTATACACTGAGCTCTTGAATATGCTCCTTTTGGGGAGGATCCCAAGAAATTAATCCCCGTTGAAATTTGTGATTATCGAAAGCAGTAACACCTGTATTTAAATTTTGGGGGCTGTTTATAATTCTTCATTTTGTGAAGGTAAAAGTTGACCACAAAAACAAACAAAAATTAATATAAAAAGATCCCCAAATCAATTCGAGTTCTAATTACCTTCTTATTACTTTTATATTCCGAAAGAACCCGATTCTATGATCCAATCTCTGCCAACCGTCGTTAGGTGGCACTTCAATATGGTAGAGAACGGTTAGATTCAGCTATAGAGGTTTGAGATTTTTATCCAAGAAGTTGGCTTTTGCTATCATCAAAATTTGGAAGATGAGTTCTCCTTTCAGAGTTAAGCATTACCACCATTATAGTCCAGTTGAGTTAAAGTTGGTGTTGCCACTATACAAAGTTAATTTTTTGACCGTCATAGGTCATTTGAGATCACCAACAGAATTGCTGGAAACCCAATTAATTCATCAGTGGGAATACAACCAAGAGCTCAATGTTTAAGCCCAATCAATGAGCGGATCTCTGCCGACCGGTGTTGGTGGCTCATCACTTTGGCAGAGGGAAGTGAGGTTGGGCGCTCTCATGTTGAGTTGGGCTTCGGGTCATCATCATACAAATTCTGTCAAATTTTGGAACCACATTTGGAATCTCCAATCATATCATCACTTGGTTCACATGTTGTCTCAATTAAAGAAAGCAAAATTTGTCCCGTGAAGAATTAGTCTGCAAAACATAGAGAAGGGTCTTATGAATTATGTCAGCAAAGAGCAATTACTGGATTACCAAGTTACCAAATGGCGCAAGTGCTAGTTGACTCGGTTTTAACTGTTGGGATATAACAGAACTGTTGTTTTATGCTGAGCTTCAAGAGGGATGTTGAGTCAATGGTCTTATTATATAAGGTGTGTATCGTATAGCTCTACCGTAGTTCTGCACGTGATATTTACATGTTATGAATATGGGGGAAACCCCGTTTGGTTTGGTTTTTTAGCAATATGTTAAGCCATGCCCAAAGAGCAAGAAGATTGAATTGAAAGCTATTCATGATAGTCAAGTTCATAAGTGTAATAACACATGGTGATATATAGCTCATCGGCAGTCCGGTATATAGTTCTAAGGCAATATATAGATATCAATGACCTGCACTCATTCAATGGACATTGATATTCTTCCTTGTTCGTTATTGGTAATGTTAAAAAAGTTGATTGTTAGTTTTCTTTTGATAGTTCAGGAATGTAGGAGCCCTGCAGTCGTGGGTAGGCTAGACATTGCTCACATCAAGCATTCAACTATAAGTTGATTCGCCAATTGAAGGTCAGAATCAATCCATTTAGTGATTACACACTTTGTTCTGGTTAAATATTTTTTTTTTATCATCTTTTTCTTCAAGTCAGTCCCAAGTCAATCCCAAGTCAATCCCAACTGAATTTCAAACTTTGGAGAACAGTCGGTGTAATGCCATAATACGTACTCAGTACACTTGGTATGGAATGCAGTAGATACATAATAAGCTCCTTTTTCCTACAGAATTTATAGCTTCAGCACCTTGAACCATTTGGATAGCAATATTGATGGAGATATGCGATATACTCAGTCCTCAATATCTAAGCTAAATTGTATCTAATCATTACCCGAGTAGTCTCTATGAATTTATAGAGTATAGAGTGCATTTCTGTTCACCAAGAATTCATATTGATCTAGGGCACTTATTGTCAAATACATGTGAAGACGTGTGATGTTTAACGAGATTTTTTTATCAGGAAGATCTGAACGAAGCTTACAAAATACATTGATTACATCATCTCTCAAGATGGAGAGAACTACGCAAATAAAAACTCTAACTCATGCGTGGAAGAGTCCATAATCAAGTATTTCAGAGTCTTACGAAACCATGCGAGGTGATGTTTGAATCATAGTGTGTTATTCACGCCACCGATACTTTGTGATAGACAGCTTCTTGGGGTTGGGCAAATTTATTATGGTTGAGAAAGTTCAGGACATATTGTTATGGAAACAGAGGACTTATCATTCACATGAATATAAAAATTGGTAGACTTATAGTTTTTGGTGAAATTATTTCTGAGTTAGGTAAGATAGAAATGACATTACAAAATTAAATTCTATGTCTCTCTGATCGGTATTCAGTGATACTGTTCATGCAGGGGCGGGCGTGAATTGTACCCGCTCGAACTACCTTTCTTTGGGATAGCTATTCAGATATAGTATGTAAATTTACAGATATAAGTCCGATTGATAGCCTAAACAGGATATGTCTCCGAGAGATGAATCGAAGTAAAAGTAAAAATTGTAAAAAAGTCCAAAAAATCGATTTTGGAATTTTTTAAAACTGTTTTTCTGTCGCGACGATTTCTGAAATCCAAGAAATCTCAGCTCGAGCATTTTACTGAAAATCGAGAAAAAAATCAAGGGGGGACCCTTGGGATTTTGATAAATCTTCAATTATTGTCAATAGCTGACTATTATACACACTGAATACACCTGAGATGGCATGAAGTAGATACAGAATGTTTGTCTCTTCCTGATGGAAATGATAAGTTTGGTACTTTATACACTTTTGAAAGCTCTAGATCCCAAACGATGTCGTAGCCATATCGATCAATATCTCACCCAGATCTCATCCTTTGATCCCTCAAGGCCTGTCTATTAATCCATACAGCCACCGAGATATATTTCAGGTACAGTGTTCTATCGACGTAAGTCAGATATATCTAATTATACAAGAATATGTCAAAGTTTATCAAATATATCAAAACTTTCGGTTTTTTTTGTTATGCAGAATGACAGAAACGGGTCAATAACAGGACAACCAGGTATGATAAAGCTGGAGTTGGAACAAAGGGTGTGTTGTAACTGGTTAATAAATTCATTTATATAGCTCAAGTCACACCGTTTTTGAGTTACTGGCCAACTAGACAGGTACTGTTGTTCCCTGTGGTGTGCTAAGGATGATGTCTATGGTCGTCTTCAATGATACATCTTCATTAGTTTGACTCATCAAGTGATATACAACTAACACAAAACAAAGATACCTTTGTTCAAACATTATTAACGAAGATCGTGAACATGATCACGACGACAAGAGCAGAAGGGGGCAACATCCAGGATTATTCAATGATAATCTTGAAAGAGACACACACATGATCTAGACCGCTGATGATATCTAACATCTGGAAATTGTGTACCAAACAAGGATCAATCATCCGGGATTGAGGTTTTCAACAATCAATAATTGAGGAAAATCCCAAATTATAAGACTATATGAGAGCGATTGATGGAGATGGGATTGGGCAGGATGGTTTTACAACGATGGTATAAATGTGCTTATTTTTGAAGATATGGAATTGAATTAAGGGGTGAGTTTACAGATCGGTGTCTTAACTAATTGCCCAATGGATAGATGATCTGTATGATGATTTTGATGCGGTCTGGTATTAGAAGTACGAGTATACGAAATAAATGTAAGGCGGTTGTATAGCATGAAACTAAAATTGTACATCTCCTATTTCTCCTCGTCTCCATCAAATAACTTCTCGTTACACTCAAACAACCTATCTTCCTCTTCCAGCTCTGGTCCTTTCACACCAAACACACTAATCCTATTCTTCTTCTTCGGACTCAATCACACCGATTTCAGTATCTTCTTCGATAACGGTGTGTTCAGCGCGTTATCAAACATTCGATCCCCGTTATGCATTTATTTCATCGGATATGATAGCTCATCCGTGGTTTGATCAGGTACCCAAAATTGGTAGCTGGTCGAGTTCTGCTTTAGATGGGGAGGTCGAGTTCATCGTACGTGTTAGGATGATCGAGACATATATATATATTGCTTGAACGTGAGTTTATTTTCCACTTCCAATAAGTTCTAGTCCTCAGCCTGTGCAGTGTTGGATGGTCGTGACAACTTAGAATTTCCAATAGGTGGAAGGAGCTGTTCCAAAAAGCAGATAGATCTTGTTCAAGCGAGACTGTGTTTTGAAAATAGCAATGATCAAAAGAAGAAAGGTGATTGGTTGAATCCATATCTCATCGCGAGTATGAAGGGGAATCATGGAACTTGAATCTTTAGGAGCCACCAATCTATCTAGGCCATTGTAGTACTAAAGGGTGATACCATTTGCTCAATTGAGACAAGTAGAAATTCTTCGGTAGAACAGAGAACTGGAAACAAAATGCAGTAACCATCATATTGCACCATAATATCATCACAAGAGTTTTTGTTTTCATTCTAGGGGCTGATCGTGATGGTTCAAGTGATACTACTTTGAAAACTATAGCCAACGTCGTTTGGTGAAACCCTTTC
Organism: Nakazawaea pomicola; assembly: GCA_030567755.1. NCBI lineage: Eukaryota > Fungi > Ascomycota > Pichiomycetes > Alaninales > Pachysolenaceae > Nakazawaea > Nakazawaea pomicola. The sequence goes on along the minus strand of JAJLSS010000032.1, from coordinate 44,849 downwards.
AAATTTCATTTTCCAGTACACATCATAGATTCTGTCTGGGAAGTGATCATATCATCGGGTTGAACAGAGGTGAAGATCATGTGAGCTTTTAACAAGACAAATTCTTGATCCGTTTTGTTTTTTGCGCCCAGATCACCGAAGATGGATCTGTACACAGCTTATCAAACCTATGTATCTAAAATCACACAGTACTCCACCGTTGTAAAGTACAACAAGTTGGTATGGATCTGTGGTCAATCCTTAGATATTTGAGACGCCATGTCTCATATATAGAACAAATAGCATTGATATTTTACCACTATGTGATATCTCGTTGTAGATCGATAGATAGATAGATAGACGAATGTGGAAGGAAGAAAAAGATAAAAAGGGCAGAAAGAAACCCGGGGCTTTTTGTACATTGGACAGTGAAGAACCGGGATGATAATGATATCTAGATGGGAGATATTATATGTATATATGTGTATGGATATCCGCTTTCAGATGATATCACCATACTCCATAACATCATATACTATACCCATACCCATACCGATACCGATACTATCTTGTATAGTGCTCACTCTTTCTTTCCTTGTTTCCTCATAGAAATACAAAGAAAAATTTCAATTTGGTGTTTTTTTTTTTGGGTTGTTGTTGTTCTTTCTTCGCTTTGATGGAATTTTTATATCAAAAGACAGACAGAGAGACACACAATTTGTTGACAGAAATAGATAAATAGATTAATACAGACGATATTGATATAGTGTATATCGGTGATCATTCAAACGATTCAGATACATAGAGACAGAGGATGAATTTGCATAAGAATCACAACACAATCAACCATCTTCTAGAAGAGATGGACAATGACATTGCCTCATCTGCTGCTTCTACACCAACTTCCACATCTCCAAAACCTATCAAAAATAGAGGTACCAAGAGACAAAATCAACGGAGAAATACATCACCTGAACAAATGATAAATGATAATGAAGAATATAAACAACTCCCGTTTTACATGAAATTTGTACGAGTGTTCAGAAAATATTTAAAATTTGTTGGACCTGGTATCATGGTTAGTGTACTGTATTTGGATCCGGGAAATTATTCATCTTCTGTGAGTGCTGGATTCACTCATAAATATAAATTGTTATTTTCGATATTGGTATCAACTTTGATGGCTTGCTTTTTACAAATATTATGTATCAAATTGGGTACTGTGACAGGTTTGGATTTGGCTCAAAATTGTAGAGAGCATTTCCCCAAGAGGTTGAACGTGACGTTGTACATATTAGCAGAAATCGCTATCATTGCCACAGATCTTGCAGAAGTTGTCGGTACTGCTATCTCGTTAAAGATTTTATTTGGTGTGCCTTTGATATTCGGGGTCATCTTGACTGTGATCGATGTATTGATCGTATTACTGGCATATAGACCAAATGGACCTTTACTCATCATTAGAATCTTTGAAGGATTTATCACCGTGTTAGTCGCCCTGACTGTTGTGTGTTTTTCAATCGAGTTATATCAAATCTCTCCAAACACGTCATTTGGTGAAGTCATGAATGGATTCTTACCATCAAGAGATGTTGTTGAAGGTGATGGATTATATTTAAGTTTGGCCATCTTGGGTGCCACAGTGATGCCACATTCACTATACTTGGGTTCAGGTTTGGTACAAACCAGATTAAGAGATTTCGATGAAAAGGCAGGCAACTATATACCACCATCCAAACTCGGTATCGATACCAATACGGCGACCACGACATCACCAACTTTTGAATTGGAACAAGAAGATGAGAACGAGGATATTTATTTCAATTATAGGCCATCATTAGAAGCGATCCATGACGCAATGCATTATTCAATAGCAGAATTGATCCTGTCATTATTCACCGTTGCACTATTTGTCAACTCTGCCATCTTGATAGTTGCCGGTTCTACGTTGGGTAAGACAACCGATGATGACGTGAGTACTTCCGAGGCAGATTTGTTCACCATCTATGATTTGTTGACCAAGTATCTTTCCAAAAGTGCAGGTGTCTTGTACCTGCTGCTGTTATTGTTATCGGGACAAAGTGCCGGTGTTGTATGTACCTTGGCAGGACAAATGGTCAGTGAGGGTTTTTTGCATTGGTCATTACCACCACTGTTAAGAAGATTGCTTACAAGGGCAGTCGCCATAACGCCATGTCTTATCTTGGTCTTGGTCAGTGGTCGTAAAGGGTTATCACTGGCGTTGAACGCATCACAAGTTGTATTACTGTTGTTGTTACCAATAGTGAGTGCTCCATTGATCTATTTCACTTGTAATAAGAAGATCATGAGGGTGTCTACGAATAGAAATTGTAATGTTAGAAGATCGCTTAGAGGTGGGTATGAAAATGTTGAGATGAATGATTTAACAGAAAGATTGATCGATGCAGACGAGGAAGAAGAAGAAGAAGAAGAAGATGATGATGATTTGGAAGAAGTCGAAAATGAACAGTTTGTCGATATGAGTAATGGGCCAATCACGGCACTGCTGGCGATTGGTGTATGGGGATTGATCAGTTTTTTGAATATGTACTTGTTGGTCAGTATGGCATTGGGTAGAGAGATACCAATGTAAAGATTTGTCATTGTTATTATTGTTTAGATTTACTTCTTTAGATTATTTTGTTAAGAAATTGCATTTGAAAATCATATTTCTTGTATTTGTATTTGTATCATATCATCCATCATCCATACGAAGTCGAGTCGTTTGGTTGTTTGTGTCTCTTTTTTGATATTTTTCTTGTATGTTTTTTTTTTTTGTCTCAACTGAATTAAACTGTCTTGCTAAAGAAAGAACAGGAATAGTAATGGATGATTCCGATGACGAGTACGTTGCAAACGTCTCTTCGCCTATCAAAGATACCAACGGGAATAATGGCACCACTGCAGATATAGCCCACCGGACAAGACACAAGACTGGGGATCCACGTCAACGGATCCAGGACTCGTTAAAAGGCTCTGGTGGTGGATACGCATGGGAAGACGAATACCAAAGAAGTTGGGATATAGTACAAGAAGATGAAGCCGGTAGTTTGGAAACCATAGTGAGTGGACTTGTGGAACTGCGAAAGAAACGATTCTTGAAAAACGTGACACCGTTCCAACGTGGGATTATAAGAACTTTGATCCTCGTTTTAGATTTCTCATCGGTGATGACTGAAAAAGATTTGAGACCCAATAGAGCTGCGTTGAGTTTGAATTATGCGATTGAATTTGTGGGTGAGTATTTTGACCAAAACCCGATATCCCAACTCGGAGTGGTGATTATGAGGAACGGGTTGTCACAGTTGGTCAGTGAGGTGAGTGGGAATCCCAATGATCATATCGAGCTGTTGAAATCGTTGAGGAAAGTAGAGCCACAGGGTGATCCAACGTTGCAGAACGCGTTGGAGATGGCTAGAGGATTGTTATTGCATGTTCCATCTCATTGTACGAGGGAGGTGTTGATTGTGTTTGGGGCGTTGTTGACTTCTGACCCTGGGGATATCCATAAGACGATCAGTTCGTTGGTGAAGGAAAAAATACGGTGTAGAGTGATTGGGTTAACACTGCAAGTGGCGATATGTAAGCAGCTTTGCAAAAAGACTAATTTTGGAGACGAAGGTTCTTATGGGGTAATATTGAACGAGGTGCATTTTAAAGAGTTGTTAATGGATCTGGTTACTCCGTTACTGATTACGAAAAGTATGTCTCAGCAACTGAAAGGTTTCACCTTGGTCAAGATGGGATTCCCATCGCGTGTCTCTGAGGATACACCGACTTTTTGCTCTTGTCATTCCAAATTGATCTATGGTGGATTTATCTGTCCCCAATGCCAATCCAAGATTTGTTCATTGCCCACGGTGTGTCCATGTTGTAGTTTGATGCTTATATTGTCGACACACTTGGCGAGGTCGTATCATCATTTGTTCCCATTGAAGTTGTTCAACGAGGTGCCCGTCGTTGCCAAGGGAGAAAGATTTGGATCGAAAAATTGTTATAGTTGTCAAGTGGTATTTCCTAAAGTTGAGGAGATATCGATGAAGAAGGAATTACAGACATCTTCGAGGTACAAGTGTCCCGATTGTTCAAATCATTTTTGTATAGACTGCGATGTGTTCATCCATGAAGTGTTGCACAATTGTCCCGGATGTGAACATGTTACATAGATATACCACCGACTGACTGCCTGCCTAAACCGGTAATCGTTCGACGAAGAAGAATTTGATCCAAACAAAAAAAAAAAAAAAAAAGGTGGTAAAATTGAACAGATAACAACTTTTTGTCAAAGAGACTCAGTCACTTGTAGAATATTATACTGTAGTGAGAAAAAGGATATCGATATCGATCAATTGCAATGTCCAAGTCTATTCTTCGTCAAGTGAAAAACATAGCCAATGGTTATTCCACGGCTCAAGTCATGGTGAGAAATGCCACTTCCAACGAACCTTATGGTCCAAGCACTGCCGAAATGCGAGATGTTGCTAATCACACATTTGAAAATTCAGAATTATTAGAAGTGATGGATATGGTTGACAAGAGATTGAATGACAAGGGTAAAAATTGGAGACATGTTGCCAAGCTGTTGACCTTGTTGGATTTTCTCGTCAGATACGGTTCAGAGAACGTTGTGCTTTGGTCAAAGGACAATTTGTACATCATTAAAACCTTAAGAGAGTTTCAGTACAGCGATGACGTATCTGGTCAAGACCATGGCGCTATTATCAGAGTGAAGCTGAAGGAATTGACCCAATTGTTGATGGATGATGAAAGATTGAGGGCTGAAAGAAATCTGGCTAAAGAGCATAGACGTAGAAGAGGTAATAGAAGGGATTCAAATGAGAGTCATGAATTTGATGACGATTTACAAAAAGCATTGGAGGAGAGTAGGATGACTGCTGAGGATGAAGAAAGACGGAGGAAACTGGATGATGGATCTACAGAAAGTTTGAGAAGAGCATTGCAATTGAGTTTGGAAGAAGAAGAGATGAGAAAATCTAGAGAACAAGATCAGAGCTTGTTGGATCTCAGTGATCAACCACAACAGCAACAACAACAAGGTATCTTGATAGGTTATGACCTGTTTGGTAATCCAATCTATCAAAATCAGATGAATACGGGGTATTTACAAAACCTGTATCAACAGACCGGTTGGGATGCCATGCAACAACAACAACAACAACAACAACAACAGCAGGCGTATTTGGAGCAACAGCAAAGATTGCAACAACAACAACAACAACAATATGAGCAACTGCAACTGCAACAACTACTGTACCAGCAACTGTATGAACAACAACAACTGCAACAACAAGCTTATTTACAACAACAACTGTATCAACAACAACTATTACTGCAGCAACAGCAACAGCAACAGCAGATTCCAATGAAGACTGGTTCTAATAATCCATTTGCCATGGGCAATGACAACGACGATGATGAACCAGCTTCTCAAGTACCACCACCTCATCAACAACAACAATCACCACCACCATCACAATTGAAACCAACCAACACCGGTTCTAAGTTGAAGAATGATCAATACTCCAATTTGAACGCACTCTTGTCCACTGGGACAGGAATCGACACGTTCGGTAATACCGGTGAACAACGTATTCCAGCTCAACATACAAAGACATCACAATTCATCAACTCCTCTGGAACAGGTTATAAAACTGGATATGGAGTCAATGGTACTACGCCTAGTGCTGCTAATCCATTTGTCAATGCCCAGTATACCGGGGTGCCTTCTACGGGGATCATACCTGCTTATACAGGATACGGATTCGGTAATGCCCCACTGCAACAGCAAGGTCAACAACAACAACAACAACTGGGAAGACAGAATGGTGATAATGGTCCTAGTTTGATCGATATGTGAGTAGGTGTGTGTATTATTCTTTTTCTGATTATTATTATTTGTATCACTACATAAGATGTATGGTGTAGAAAGAACTTAAAATGCTTTATATTGTTATATTTGATGCCTCTATATATAGGTGAGTGTCTATTTCTTTAACAAAAAATTTTGATAAACAACGTTATCTGTTTCTTCGGTATACACGTATCCGACGTTTTTCAAAAACAGATCAAAAACCTGGTTATCTTCCACCGGTACTGAGATACCAGTGAGTACTTTCCCAATATCTTGACCATGATTTCTATAATGGAACAAGGTCAAATTCCAATCGGATTTCAAACATGAAAGAAATTTGGTCAATGCACCTGGTCTCTCTGGGAATTCAAACAGTAGTAATCGCTCATTACGCACCAGTGAGCGACCTCCAACGAGATATCTTCCATGCATTTTAGCGAGTTCGTTATCGGAGATATCAATGGCGTCGAAGCCTTCGTTCAGCAATGCACTGATGACTTGGGCAACTTCTTTGTTACTATCGATGACAGAAAAGGAGGTGTATATGTGCAGTTGACCATCGTATTCACCGTCGAATCTGTATGAGAATTCGGTAACGTTACGTGGATGGATCACGTTTTGTAATTTGGCAAATGAACCAGGAATATCGGGGATACGGATCATCATGAAGACTTCTCTACCTTCACCGAGCACGGCACGTTCACTGACGAATCTCAAACGGTCGAAATTCATGTTGGCACCGGAAAGGATGGGGATGTATGTTGCTTTGGAATGGTCCAAATGTGGGTTGGATTGGATGTATCGTTTGACACCGGCAACGGTCATGGCCCCGGAAGGTTCCACGATAGACCTGGTGTCTTCAAAAACATCCTTGATCAGGGCACAGATTTCATCGGTGCTGACACGGACAACTTCATCGACTACAGTGGAGCAAACGTCAAATGTCTCTTCACCGATGAGTTTGACAGCGGTACCATCGGCAAACATGCCGACTTGGTCCAAAGTAACACGTTTGCGCAGTTCCAACGATTGTTTCAAGTCGTCTGCATCGAACGTCTCAACACCGATGATCTTGACGTGTGGTGCCAATCTCTTGATATATGAACCAATACCAGCGATTAATCCACCACCACCAACGGCACAAAATACAGCGGTGATTTTTTTCAGGTTGATCTGTCTTAACAATTCCATCAGTATGGTACCTTGCCCTGCGATGACGTAAGGGTGATCGAAAGGTGGGATGTTTGTCAATCCTTGCTCTTCGGAAAGTCTTGTACATTCAGTTTTGGCACTGTCGAAATCTTCACCGTGTAATACGACTTGTGATCCTAATCTTGCCACGTTTTGATATTTGATCAGTGGGGTCAGCACGGGCATCACTATAGTCAGTGGGATGTTCAAATGCTTTGCCGAGTAAGCAACACCTTGGGCGTGATTCCCAGCGGAACAGGCAATGACACCTTTAGAACGACGTTCTGGTGATAATTGGGCAATCATGTTGTAAGCACCACGTAATTTGAAACTGAACACCGGTAATAAATCTTCCCTTTTCAAAACGACTTGTGAGTTAAGTCTTTGTGAAAGTGAAGTTGCAAATGTGATTGGACTTTCTTCTATGACATCGTACACTCTGCTGGTCAAGATCAATTTGACATAGTCTGGTTTCCCATTTGGTAATAAGTCTGATTCTTTCAAATCTGGGAATTTGGCAAGTGTGCTACTTAGCCTTATACTAGGCCTAGAGAATATAGCTCGTTTCAACACCTGTGTGTGCATCATCTTGTCCTTTGGTATTTCCGATGATGATGATGATGATGATATCGATGACTCTCCCAAAATGAAAAACATCAATTTTTCAATCTCTTCTTCACAAACAGCGCAGCGCACCGAAAGCGGTTTGTATTTATTTGTAGTTAGTTAGTTGGGATTACGACTGCCTCTTTGGGCAATTTCGGTATTTTCTAGAATGATGATAGCCATGTTTATTCCCACACCAATAACAACAACAACATAGGAAGTATCCACCAGAGGCTAGATGTATGTAGGAAGAGAAGTGTTTGTAGTGCAATGTTTAGTTCTTATGTGTACTTTTTTCTAAGTATAGAAAGTTGAGTCAAACAAACACGAACTTTTCGATGTGTCTTTTTTTTTTTTTCTTTGTTTTTGATTTCATTTAAAAAAGGCTTTGTCTTCGCTTAGAGCACATAACAATAAGCAGCTGACTGGGTAGACAGACAGACAGACAGACAGACAGACACTTTACCAACAGTGCCTTGGGATATACAGAAAGGATGAGAGTGTCATACACAGTACTAACGTCTGTTCTTTTCGCGTCTATTGTCTCGCTGGTGGACCTTGACATCACCAGCTTGGAAAGTATACAAAATGCAACCGCCTTGATCAGCACGGGTTTGATGGATTATTACGATGGTTATAACTATGGAGGAACCATTGGTGAATTCACATCGCCCTACTACTGGTGGGAGGCTGGATTTCTGTGGGGGTCATTACTCGACCATTGGTTTTATATGGAAAATGATACTTATGTCGATATCATAAAACTGTCATTGTTATACCAGACCGGTGATGATTGGGATTATATCCCATTGAATCAATCGACAACGGAAGGTAATGATGATCAAGTATTTTGGGGAATTCTGGCAATGGCTGCTGCAGAGAGAAATTTTAGTAATCCTAGTTCTGATGAACCTGGATGGTTATATTTACTGCAAGCTGTGTTCAACACGATGAGTTCTCGTTGGGATATGGATGATTGTAATGGAGGATTGAGATGGCAAATTTTCCAATGGAATTCAGGATATGATTATAAGAATTCAGTCTCGAATGCCGGATTGTTCCATATCGGATCCAGATTACTGAGGTATACGGGGAATGATTCGTATGTCGATTGGGCCGAGGAAGTTTATGATTGGATGGTTGGTGTTGAATTCATATCGGAGGGGGCCGATTGGTGGTTTGTATATGATGGTGCCAGTATCGATGGAAATTGTACCGATGTTCAACATTTACAATGGACTTATAACGTTGGATTGGTGATGGGTGGTTGTGCTTATTTGTACAATTACACCGAGGATGAAATTTGGCTCACGCGTACCGAAAACTTCATCCATGGTACTAAGGTGTTTTTGAACAATTCGATCATCTATGAAGCTGCATGTCAAGGTTCAGGAAATTGTAATAACGATCAACGTTCATTCAAACTGTTCTTGGCACGTACTTATGCTTTAACTCTGAAATTGGTTCCATCTACATATGATACAATCATGCCTATCTTGGAAGAGTCTGCAAAGCTGGCACTGCAATCTTGTTCAGGTGGAACAGATGGACACACGTGTGGTTTGGATTGGAGTTACGAAGGTTGGGATGGGTATTATGGATTAGGTGAACAGATGGCACTGTTGGAAGCTATACAAAATTTGAGGTTCCCATATAGGCCACTGCCATTGACTGCTGCATCGGGTGCTACATCTGTGGGAAACGGAGCTGCTGGGACTCAGGTTAGTGAGCTGGCAGTGAAGGAGTTGAGTATTGATCTGGGAGACAAAGCCGGCGCGGGGATCATAACTGTGATAATTGGTCTGTCGATTATTGCAATTGGTGTTTGGTTGGTGTTGTGATTTGAAATATCCAAAAAAAAAAAAAAAAAAAATAAGATGGTTATATCTCGAAATATATATATGTCTTGTTGTTGTTGTTGTTGTTGTTGCTGTTTGTAATTGTAAAAAATTCATGTTTTGTTTATTATATTGTATCGAATAAATATGTGTCTATAAAAGTGCAGTTTGTATATACATTTAAAATTGGAAGAAACCTTGTTCTTCCAAGTACAAGACAATTTTTTGTACAGCGACCAAAGTACCTTGGTTTAACAAATCGATCTTGATCTCAGCATCTTCAGGCTTGATGTAATTTTTGATGTCTTCTCTATCACTCAAGTAATAACCTTTTCTGTCTTCCTTGCTACATTCATGGATGTCATTGACTAAACTGACAACGATGAATGAACCAGCCTTCGAAGCTTCATTTCTGACATTGTCAATCTGTTTTAACGAAGGAGCAATAGCCTCGTTACCGATGATGACACCGGCTCCGGATCTGACCAATTCATGTGTGACATACGGTAACAGGGCTTCGTTGACCAAAGAGGAGTTCAAGACTGAGATATGTCTTGAGCCGCTGAATTGGTTAAAAGTGGCTTGTAACGCATGGCTCAAGGCATCCACACCAGAATTAGGTAATCCGGTCAAGTATAATGAAAAACCTTGTTTTGGTCTTGGTGGATGGCTTTCTCTAAGAACTTTGACAACATCGTTATACGAGAACCATTCTGGAATTTCGGAACCGTCTTTCAATTTTTGTCTCAATTGGGTACCACTGATGGTTAAAGTCTTGGTACCTTCTTCGATTTGATCAATTGGGGCATATCTTTGTTCATCCGGTAAATACGTGACCATTCTGAATGGGACAACTTCGATTTCTAATTCTGTTTTGAATTTTTCAACAAGGTCTTGGGCATCGTATGGACCGTAGATATCCTTACCGGTGATGGCGGATTTACCTGGTCCGGCATGGTCTCTACCAACGATGAAATGGGAACAGCCATGGTTCTTTCTAATGATAGCGTGCCATACAGCTTCTCTATCACCACCCATTCTCATGGCCAAAGGTAATAAAGATAATTGGGCCATACCATTTGGATATTTCTTGATGATCTCTTGATATACTCTGACTCTTGTATGGTGATCGATGTCACCTGGTTTGGTCAACCCAACTACTGGATGGATCAACACGTTCAGCAATTGATCTCTAGCAGCTCTTACAGTCAATTCTCTGTGGGCTCTGTGCATTGGGTTTCTGGTTTGGAATGCCACGACTCTTGTCCAATTTCTGTTTTGAAATTCTGATCTCAATTGAGCTGGAGTCTTTCTTAATGCAGTATAGTCGTAATGGGTAGGTAATTGGATCAGTTGTAATTCACCACCGATATAGACATCACCTGCAATTTCGTTCAAATATTTAACAGCAGGATGATCACCGATGCCTCTAAAGACATTTTCAGCCTCCCATTTCTTATCTGGGTGGTAAATGTCACCAATGGTGATGATGGCCAATGGCAGATCATCTCTCAAATCTCTCAAGACGACTCTCTCACCTGTAGAATATCTCTCGGATTCAGTCTTGGAAACGTCCAAAGTGATTGGCATCGACCATAATAATCCATTGGCTAATCTCATGTTGGCAACAACGTTTTTGTAATCCAGTTCCGATAAAAATGAAGTCAAAGGAGAAAACCCACCGTTTAAGATTAATTCTAAATCACACAATTGTCTAGCGGTCAATACGATGGATTTCAAAGTTGGGACTTCTTTCAATAAATCATTTTTGATCGACTGATCTCTTTGGATCAAGTCTTGTAATACACCACCGTGAGGGGCTACCATTTTTTATATGTATATATAGATATATTGTATGCGTAGAAGGTGGATGGTTCAAAGTTAACCAGATATCAAAGTGATGATGATAAGCTTCGAGATCAATAACAACAACAACAAAGAAGAGATATATATATTTACAAATTCCAACGACAAGTCGATGTCGATGAAAGAAAAATTTCAGACTCTCAAAGTGTTGTATGCATATTTTTCTGGATTTTCCATCTCTTCGCTCAGTGGGAGTGAAATTGCACGTGACTTTCCACCACGAGGAATCAACGAGGAACTGTGGCGCACACACGCGCGCCAACGCACACGCTGCTGCTGCTGCTGCTGCTGCTGCCGATGATGATGATGATGATGATGACTTTAATGACAAAGAGAATGAGGTGAGGTTAGTGAGGCTAGTGAGGCTAGTGATATATTGTATGGCATGGGAAAAAGGGGCGTTCAACTGAGTTTATCACAAAGTCAGTTGATTCACTATATAAATGGATATTTACTTTTTTTTTCAAAACTCGAATTCTTCAACAACTTGATGTGATTGCAGTGGTGGAGATGAGATAAATTCACCGAATTTGGAGACAAACAATTCGGCTCTCTCCTTGGCATCCACGACTTTTTCGTTGATGATCAATTCGACATCAACCGATGGCAATGCTACTGCACCACTGGAAACTATACCAGATGGATGGGATCTCTTGGAGACCAAACTGTCAAAGATGTCATCCTTAGATTGAACAAAAAATGAGGCGGTATCGGATTTTTTTGGTTCGTTGATCTTGATACCGATTTTGAATCTTTCAGTTTGATGTGGTGGGGCGACCAAATCTTCAAAGATGGGATCGATCAAATCCGATTGTTGGTATAATGGAGTAGCATAAGATTGTTGTTCTGCCAATTTCGTGGCTCTAGTGACTAATTGGGATAATTGAACAGAGGTGAGTGGTTGCGAAAGGACAAATGTCTTGGCCAACTTGACAGGCTCTGGTTTTGATTGGAGTGTCGATGTAGTTTGTGAAGTGGGTTCTTGCTGTGGAGATTTCAATTCAATGTTTGATAAATCGAGATGTGATTTGGAATTGATGAATGACGTTATTGACAGAACTGCATCTTTGGAGATTTGGCCTAAGAACAGTAAGACATCACCTTTGGTGATTCTTCCATTTGGTGCACTTGCTTCGATCTTGGATAACGCATCTTCCCTTGAGATCTTGTTTTGTTCTAATAATAACTCAACCGATGGGAAAAACTTTTGTGCTGGATTAGCCTTTGTACCTTGATATGACGCACTCTTTTTCTGTACCACTCCTTCATCACTCTTCTTAACCTCGCTCTTCAGTGGTGGTGGTGTTGGTGCCTCTTCTTTTTTCAGTGCACTTTTTTTCTTGCTACTCTCTTCTTTCAGTTCCAAATTTGGCATTTCAATACTCGTCAAGTCATCCCCAGGTTCAGCGATAACCGCAATCGGTTTACCGACAGGGATATCTTTGACACCTTCTTGGATCACAATCTTGGCAAGAATACCATCATCTTGGGCTTCAACGTCAATTGTAGCCTTATCGGTCTCAACTTCCAATAAAGAATCACCGGCATTGTAAGAGTCGCCTTCTTTGAAATGCCATTTGATGATCCCTCCTTGATCCATGGTTGGAGACATTGCAGGCATGGCGAATATGCTGGCGGCTTGAGACATCATTGAAGAGTGGAAGGCTGTTGTTATTCAATGTTAGTATGTTGGAAAAACCATACATAATGTATAGAAATTGGTTTTACATACCTCTTCTTTGTAGAAGACTGCTGACATTCTTGGAGTTTCTGGATAACAAGGTGGTTCTAAGCATGACTACTACTCTTTCTTTTCTTCTCTGTTGTAGCTTGATAGTCAATCTATCACTTCTTCTTCTCGCTTGGAAACCAAATCTTTTTTTTTCTTCTTCTTCTTCTTCTCTTTTTCACGGAGATTTGTTGTGCGTAGAGGAGAAAAGGTCGTTTATGAAGAGTACAATACGTCCCAATGGGGAAAGTTACAAGTGTCATGGGTGTAAGTAATATACAAGAGCTATAGCTTGGAAGAATCTTTCAAACCAGGGTTTATGAGCAGCAGTAAATACACTTTACTCACTTTGGCATGCAGACCATCTGACGACGAAATGATCCCCCATTTGAATTCATCTGGATTAATATCTTTGAATTGTTGTCCCAATTTTTTACCCAACCTAAAATCGGTGGCAATACTATAATGAACCCTTTGTATTGGATTGATAACACTTTTGGAATTCATGTGAATTTCACCATTCACAGTAGACCTGCGGATCCGCCTGTGTACCTTTAAAGGTTCATCAACTTGCTCTGGGACTTTTTTTTTTTGAGAGCGGGCCCTTTTCTTTCTTATAGTTCGTTCAGTTACAGGGGTGGTCTGTTGTTTGTCAACGCTTTTATTCATGTCACCGAGTTCATCAAATCTTTGCTTCTTTTTCAGCTCACCCGACGAAGTGTCACCAATGCTTGATCCAGCCTGTGACACATCCTTTGACTTTTCGGTCTCGTTGGTGGTGTTTTGAGCAATTACTGACTTCTCCCTGGATACTTTTGATCTCAGTGGCAACAACCCTAACAAACCATTTACTGGAATTGAGAGCATATCACTGGGGCTGAACTTCTTGTTCGTCCTTGACATTCGGTTTGAATTTGACGCACCAGTAGAACTTCCTTGAGGTTTTGACGTTACGCTTATTTGGGAAGATGGAACTGGTGTCACTGGATGTGTCAGAATTTGTTGTTGTTCTTTCAAAGCTTCCTGTTTTTTAAACCAGTCTTCCAGAAGCAGTTGCGCTCTCGATCTTCTCTCTTCAAGAAGTTCTTCTGATAGCAAAACTTTTGGAACATTTTTAATTTTGTTCAATTGTGAATCCATATTTTTCAAAGTTTCTATTTCTGTAACGATGCCTTTTTCAACAGCAACTCGTAGTGAAACATCGTTTTGTGTTGAAGAGTTTCTACTCTTCTCAATTTCTGTTGCCGGTCTCGCTGTTTTGTTAGCTTCATTCTCACTCTCCGTGGATGCTTTCAATTTCTTAGCATTTTTTGGTGTCTTTGGATCTCCTCTATATATCTTTGATGCAGTTTCTTGAGGTGAAAGATTTTTTGATGCCTTGCCTTTTTTCGATGTTGGAACTTTTCTTGATGTATCCTGATTTTTGTTGCTAGCCTTCTCGTGCTTTTCCTGCAGTGGATCCACATCTTGTTTCAAAGGTTTCGTTTTCTTTTCAAGAATCAAAGATTGTTGAACTTGTTTACCACCCTCAGTTGCGGTTCTCCTTTCAGCGTTCTCCGATCTCTTCGGTTCGTCTTTAGATTTATCTGCTACTTTTTTTTCATTAAGAATATCTGTCGAAGCAACTTCTATCTTCGATTTCAAAACCTTTCCCAGAGTTTCTTGATGTTCGCTATTGGTGTTCTTGTTAGGTACTGTCACCAGAGCTACATCTTGTGTCGAAGGCTCCCTACCCTTTTCACTCTCTTTTGACAGAGCTGACAAAGGTTTGGATTTTGTCTCACTCTCCGAACCTGCCTTTGTTTTCTTAGCTTTCTTCTCACTGTCAGTAGTTTTTTGAGTTTCCTTGGGTTTTTCAGCTTTTCTCTCATTCTCAGAAGCCGCTTTTGTTACCTTAGCTTTTACTGATATCTCATTCGGTGCTTCTCCCAATTCCGCAGCCTTCTTTTCACTCTCACTCTCACTCGCCGTCTTCAGTATCTTAGCTTTTTTCCCCCCAGTCTCAGGAGCTGTTTTGGTTTCCTTTTCTCTCTTCCCACCAATCTCACTAGACCTCAATTCCGTAGCACTTCCTAATTCCTTTGGTTTTACTTTTTCTTTAACCACTGAACCATTATTCACAAGCAGACTGGACTCCTTTGACACTGCATTACCTATGATCACATTATTACCATTGTTCAGAGGTATATCAATCCCCTTTTTAACCACATAATATGGATCAAATGAAAGTGCTTTACCAGATTCAGATTGATCAGGGGTGAACGGATAAAAATTGGTGATTGTATGTTTTGAATTTTTTTGTAATCTTAAACTTCTTGGTTTTTTCAAATTGAGTGGATT
Source organism: Nakazawaea pomicola (assembly GCA_030567755.1). Classification (NCBI taxonomy): domain Eukaryota; kingdom Fungi; phylum Ascomycota; class Pichiomycetes; order Alaninales; family Pachysolenaceae; genus Nakazawaea; species Nakazawaea pomicola. The sequence continues at coordinate 29,407 of JAJLSS010000032.1, read as the reverse complement.
TAGTGATGGCTTCTCTTTTGTCGATTTACTATTACCCTGATTCTTGTTGAACTGTTCATCATTGAAAGAAATGGATGATACCCCGGTGGTGATCTGGCATGGTGGTTCCAGTATAACTTCGGTGGTGACCTGAGATGTTGAACTCGGTATCACTACACCGCTGTTCTCCAAATCACTATCATCGGTATTAATAAGCATAAAATCTTCAGGTTCTTCAATAACAAACATCACTTTTTCCTTTCCAGTTTTCTTGGCTTGCTGTTGTGCTCTGACAGATGAATTTAATAGTTCTTGGTTTGGAGTTGGTCTGGGTTTGTGCGTTGGAGTAGGTTCCACTGACGATGGTTGTGTTCCCATACCTGTATTTTGTAATTCTTGTGATATGAGTTTTCTTATCTCTGACAACATCACATCGCTGAAAATATTGGGTGTCAAGTCTGTTCGCTCATGTTGAGTTGCTGGATTTTTGATTGGTGTATAATTGGCAATTTCATTGGTGTCGTGTGATCTATCACGACTTGATTCTTTTGCAAGCAGCTTGAATCTTTTCCTTGAAACATGATCTGCGTTGAATGGCATGAATCCCTTTGGTGGGTAAACCTTCTTTTTACTAGAGTGGATTCTCTTAGGTGAAATATCATCTGCAGGCCCATTGATAAATTTCATGACTCTCTTAGGTGTTGGCTCAATCCCTTCTGCCTTGGCAATCAATTGCTTTAGTCTCTCAAATGAAACACTTCCGTTTTTGACTCTTGCAAAAGAACCGTCTGATTTTCTGTGGGTCCTTGAGCCATGGCTTTTGGGCAGTGTTCTTTTTGATGGTTGTTTCTCATATCTAATCGAATTTTTCTTATTATGGTGTGATTTTAATTTCTTCTTATCATACAAGTTTTGCTTGTATGCCTCATATCGTAGGTACGTATCATAATCCATATCATATTCTTCGTCTTCTTCACTTTCTTCTTCATCTTCATCTTCATCTTCTAATTTGATAACCCATTCTGAATGGGGGGAAGGAGGAGTCGAACCATCAGAATCTTGGTAATCTGTGGATGGTGCCGATGACAAATCTCTGTCACTACTACTATCACTATTCGTCTCTGTGTCTCTTTCTAAGTTCAGTTGAGTGAAGCGTTGCCTCCCTCTATTTTCCTCAGTTTTATAACTGAATCGATTGTTCTTATTATTATGCGTAGTAGTCTCCCCCTGCCCCCTTTCACCTAAAAAATACTCGGTATCTCTCAAGTTTTGCTTTGTATCTATATCTGATAAAGATGTGGCCGAGATCATTGAAGCATGTCCCGATGACGGAGACGGTGTCTTTCTAGGTCTTCCCAATGGCTTGGTTGGTGGAAGTAGTCTTTTTAGTTCGATATATTCTTGACATTTTTGTTGTATATCAAAGGGAAACGTTGCGATTTTCTTTCTGGTCAAAGTTTCTTTCAAAGGATGTACCCGAGGCCTACCACTTGTCTTGATACTTTGATCGTACAGATCGATGAAACTTTCTAGTTCCAATAAACGGGATCTGAGAATTGGATTATCGACATAGGTCTTTTTTTGGAACTTCTTCTTTGAGCCATGTTCTTTTGGCTCGCTTCTTCTTGGTCTTCCCCTTTTCCTCTTGACTTCTGGGATAGCAGCTGTAGTGGCTTGGGCAAGTAATGCTGCATGGGACGATGAGTCAGTGGCCAATGAAGCCATGTTCAACAAAGCGTTTTCGTTCGAATAGTTCATCATATGTGAGGGTTGTGGGTGTTGGTGTGATTGCAGGGGAGAGATTAGGTCTCTAATGGACATCGACCCTCTCGAGTACACCGAGTCGTTCGAGTCACTGGGACCTTCCATCTGATCCAGATTGTTGTTCATTTGGATTTGGATTTGGATGGAAGACCAATGCCGATTGATTGATTGATTGATGGTCTTCGTTCTTTGTTCCACAAATTTTATCAATATTGTTTGATCAGGAAGGAAAAAAAAAAAAAAAAAAAAAAAAAAAAAGGATCACTTTAAACAGAAGAAGAGGAAGAGGAAAAAAAAAAATTTTTTTTTTCAGATAGACAGACAGACACACAGACAGAGAGGTAGATACAGATATATCATTCATACAAACAAACAGACAAACAAAGAGGATGGCGAAGAGAAAGAGTAACCTCGTCCAGGAGAACAAGAGAAAGAAACTGAGACTGGACCAAGACTCACAGTTGTCCAGCGGTCTCTTCAGCACTGCTACAAACAACAACAACTCTTTGAGTGATGTAGAATTAAGCGATGAGGTAGATGAAGAAGAAATAGAATTGGATGGAGATGAGCAGGACTATGAATCCAAGCCAAGAAAATTGGCCGGTTACGAAGATATCGTGGAAGGATTACCGATCATCGGTTCTGATGGGAAATTACAAAGAGTCATGAGGAAGAAACAAGGTAAAATAGAGGAAGAGGAAAAAGCAGTTGAACCGGTGGTTGAACCAGTGGTTGAAGAAGAGATTATAGAAGAGAAGGATGAATTTGGGTTTGATGAAAACGACGGGCTCACACCTGAACAACGTATCACGAAATTGAAAGAAGAAATAGCAGATTTGGCATCCAAATTGATCGAAGACCCGGAGGAAAATTTTACTTGCTTGTCGCGATTACGCCGTATGGCCGAATCCCGTAATCCAAACACTTCGAAATTGGCATTGTTAGCATTGGTACCTGTTTTCAAGAGTATTTGTCCTAGTTACAGAATTAGAGCACTTACCGAGGTGGAAAAGAAGGAGAAAGTATCTAGAGAAGTTTCCAAGTTGAGAAATTTTGAACAGAGCTTGGTGGTGAATTATAAGAATTATGTCGAGTTGCTACTGAAGAAATCCAGGGTCACTACACATACTACGAATCTGAGTCTGTTTGAAGTTCTGGCTGGGAGATATGCTAGTAATGCAGCATGTGAATTGGCTATAAGTATGAGACATTTCAACTTTAGAGCAGAAGTTGTACAAGTTGTATGTCGAAGATTGAGTGGTAAGCCATCGGATCTGATGGATTTGAAAGTTTATTTGAAGTGTGTTTCTACTTTGGAAGCGTTGTTGTTGGATGATTCAGCAGCTGGGGATATCTCATTTGATGTTATAAGGTTGTTGACCAAGTCAATCAAGGCAAGACAGTATAAAGTTGATGAGAGTGTGGTGAATATTTTCCTTTCACTGTCGATCATTGAGGACTATGATCCGAATAACACAGATGAAGAGCAGAGGCCAAAATTGAAGAAGAAAGATAGAGTGCATTTGACCAAGAAGGAGAAGAAACAGAGAAAGGAGAATAGAAAGATTGAAGAAGAGATGCGTGTGCTGGAACAAGCAGTCAGTGAGGAAGAAAGAGAACGGTATCAGGCACAAATCTTGAGATTGTTATTACTGATCTATTTAGAGATTTTGAAAAACAGGCCAGAACAATTGATGGCCAGTGTCTTGGAAGGACTTGCCAAATATGGGCACATGCTGAATTTTGATTTACTCGGTGATTTCTTACAAGTGTTAAGAGAAGTGAGTGATGATATCTTGGTCCAAGAGCTGTTCTCGTCGAATGAGATAAGACAAGTGTTACTTTGTATCGTTACTTCGTTTGCCTTGATGTCAAACCATTCACAGTTCAAAGTCAGTGTTGATGTTTCGTCGTTTGTCAATGCTTTGTACCGATTATTGCCTTATTGTTCGATTGACCCGGATTTAGAATTCTCACATAAGTCATTGAGATTAGTGGATCCGTTGTCGGATACCCTTGTGAAGCCCTCGGTCAATGTCTCGACAAAGATTGAAATTGTGTTGAAAAGTTTGGAGAACATCTTCTTTAAAAATAGAAACGGATCCAAAATTAGACTGTCGGCATTCACAAAGAGGATATATTTACTGCTTTTACAAACTCCCGAGAAGTCTTCCATCGCTCTTTTGAAATTCATCGAAAACTTGATGGGGAGATTCACTGAGATTGCAGGCTTGTATTCGACCGAAGACAGGATCGCCAATGGTACATTCCAGATCGGGGTGGATGATCCAAATAGATCGAACCCGGAGCTGGCAACGTTATGGGAAACTGTGTTGTTGGAGAAACATTATTGTCCTGCTGTAGCCAAGGGGGCAAAGATGTTGTTCCATAAATCCAAAGAAGCAGATAAGTAGATGTTGTATATATAGTAATAGATATATCATATCATATCATATCATATCATATTACTATGTGAATAGTAGTGTTTATTAATCTGACAGGTGAAAAAAAAAAAATTTTAGAAATAAAAAAAAAAATTTGGGATAAAAAAAATTTTAAGATGAGCTTTACAGACAAGATAGTATAGACAGATACAGAGAGACACAGAGATGAGTGGGTTTTTGGACAGGTTGATAGAAGACCCTTGTCAGATATTCGATAACACAAAGAAAGTGGGTTACTCCACCGAGGAGCTGTTGAGTTCAGTGAAGCAATTTCTCGATCCTATAGCATCTTCTAGCTCGGTATTGGATGAGATTTATACACAAGGTTTGGATTCATCACAAGTTTGGGGACAAGTGAAATTGGTGGTGGATGGGGTTAATGATAAGTTGTTGGTTGAACAGATACCGGTTTTGAAAGAGAAGTATGGGGTTGTTACCGGTGTTGAAGTGGATCATAGTGCTGAAGAAGAGGAGGAAGAAGACAGTCAAGAGGAAGAGCTCAGTGGAGAAGAAGAAGAAGAAGAAGAAGAGGGAGGAGATGAGTCAGAGATTGAGGAGGAACAAGAAGATGATGAGGAAGAAGAATTTCATAGTCTGGAAGAAGAAGATGAAGAGATATCTGAACCTATGGTCAAGGCACCATCATCGGAAGCTCCAAGACCTAAGAAAGATGCATTTGGTTTGAACGATGGGTTCTTTGACATTGATGAGTTCAACAAGCAAGTACTAGCACAAGAAGAAGATAACAATAATAATGACGATGATGATGAAGAGATAGATTACTTTGGAGATATGAGTGAAGATGATAGTGATGAAGAAGAGATTGCATACCATGATGATTTTTTCAGACAAGAGTCGGGTGGGAATAGAAATATCCATCAGGAGAGATCTAAAAAGGGGAAAGATCTCGAAGATGAAGAAATTTTTGGTGAAGACGGACAGTTTCTTGAACAAGAATATGATAAAGCTGTTGGGTCAACGATGTTAGATTTATTTGCTGATGATGAAGAAGCAGAGGATGAGAAAATTGATGAGAATTTATCAACTTTTGAAAAACAACAACGAGATATTCAAAAAGAGATTGCCAAGTTGGAACAAGAAGCCGTTGCGGATAAGAAATGGGCATTGAAAGGTGAATCCAAAGCCAAGGATAGACCAAGTGATTCGTTGTTGAACGAGGATTTGGAATTCGAAAGAACTGCAAAGCCAGTTCCAGTGATTACACAGGAGGTTACGGAATCTATTGAAGAATTGATCAGGAGAAGAATCAAAGATCAACAGTTTGATGAATTGGAGAAAAGATTGATCTCGGATGTTGCTAGATTTAACCAATCTAAGAGATTTGAATTAAGTGAACAAAAATCTGCCAAATCATTAGCAGAACAATATGAGGATGATTATAAAGGTGTCACGGAGACTTCGCTGACAAATGAAGAATTATCAAAGCAACATTTGGAAATAAGTGACTTATTCCAATCATTAACACATAAGTTGGATTCATTATGTTCTGCCCATTTCATTCCAAAACCAGCACAGAAATCCCTTGATATCAAAGTGGACACTGCAACTATTTCCATGGAAGATGCACAACCTTTAACTCTATCAAATTCTACAACATTGGCACCACAAGAATTATACTCGGTCAAGACAGGTATTAATAAAAACAACGAAGTTTCATTGAAGAGTGGGTTGGTGATATCGAAGGACGAACTAGACAGGGACGAGAAACAAAGGTTGAGGAGGTTGAACAAGCGTAAGAAGTCGAAGGAGTTCAAGAATAAAGCACCTGTGAAGAAGAGTAAGAAGAATGATGTCATTGATACGTTGAGTAAACTGAAGAATTTGACTGTAATCAATAATAAAGGTGAAAAGAGAGATGTTCTGGGTAATTTGGTCAAAGAAAAGCAGGCTGCTGCTTCTTCCACTTTGAAATTATAGTCTCCATCCATCCATTCATCCATACAGTATAATACTATATAGTTGACCTACATTCGTACAATAAGAGTTAACCCTAAGAAACAAATCATTTTCGCGCGCGATAAGTTTTTTCGCTTGTAAAAATCGTTTGTTTTGTTTTGTGTTGTTTTGTTTTGTGATTTGGCAATTGAGAATTTCAGGAACTGGAACTGTTCAGACATCCACCATATCTCCGGGCAAGCAGATAGGCAAGCAGACAAGCAAGTAGGCAAGGTAGAAGGGAAAGAGTTGTGTGCAACTTCTTATCAGATCAAACCCATTGGAGAGAAAATTTACTGTTGTGATAAACCTGCAGCAGGACAATAACAAATCATGAACACTTCATCATCTTCATCTCCGAATAACAACTACGGAAGTACATACAATAATGGTAATACCGTGAGTACACCACCACAAGATGCGTATATGGCTATCCCTAATGCTCATAACAGAAGAGGCTCAATATTCGATAACCTGATTGGGAATTTCAAGGGGGTCAATTCGATCAGTAGATTTGCTTCATCATATAACAGAAGTTTGAATTTCCAAGGCTCGAAATTGACAGAGAATGAGCTGCATTTGGGCAGGTCGTATTTTTCTCAAGATGGTGAAGAATTGGTGGACCCAAGTAGTTTTGTCCCAAGTAGGTTTGGATCGAGGTTGTCTACCGTTTTGAGACAACAACCGAATTTGATCTCTTTTGAAGATTACTACACGGGGAGAGCAGAAGATGCGGTAGAAGATGATACGTCGTTGTATACAGCGTCAATTGCTACACTGCATCAGGGCCCACAAAACAGAACAGATTCATCATATTCATTTGCCGGGAATGTCTTAAGACCTACACCGTCCCATGCCAGTTTACTCAGTTCGATCTATGCCGATAACGACACCACTTTCTTGAGACTGGTTGAAAACCCGGATGGGACCAAGAGTACGATCTTACTGGGTGAATCCACGCTACCACAGACGATCTTCAACAGTATCAATATCTTGATCGGGATCGGATTGTTAGCATTGCCGTTGGGGTTAAGATACGCCGGTTGGATCATCGGTGTGCCGTTCTTGACGATGTGTGCGTTGAGTACGTACGTGACTCTGGAGTTGTTGTCGAAATGTATGGATACAGATCATACGTTGATGACATATGCGGATATTGGATATGCGGCATACGGTACCAAACTGAGATTGTTGATTTCGTTACTATTTTCGATCGATTTGTTAGGCTGTGGTGTTGCTTTGATCATATTGTTTTCTGATACGTTGAGTGCATTGTTCCCCACTTATTCATCATTCCAATTCAAAGTGTTGAGTTTTTTCGTGTTGACTCCGTTCACTTTTTTGCCATTGCGGATATTGAGTATTTTCAGCTTGCTCGGGATCACATGTACCGTGTCGGTGATCTTGACTGTGATCTTGCTAGGGTTGACCAAGACCGAGACACCGGGTTCATTGATCGATATCGCACCGAGTAATTTGTACCCTTTGTCCATGACAAGCTTGTTTTTCCTGATTGGAATCATCATATCACCATTTGGTGGGCATTCCATATTCCCGAATTTAAGAGCAGATATGAGACATCCACATCGGTTTTCCGAGAATTTGAAAATCAGTTATACAGTGACATATCTTGCCGATTGTACGATGGCCGTTGTTGGGTTTCTCATGTTTGGTTTTGATATTGAAAATATCGTGATCAAAAATATCTTATCGACTGCTAACTATCCGAATTTCGTTTACGTTTTGATCTCGTGTTTTATCTCGTTGGTCCCCTTGCTGAAGACTCCATTGAATGCACTCCCAGTGGTTTCGATGCTAGATTTGCTTTTCAAAGTAAACAATTCCCCGAAATTCTTATCCCTTGCGCAAAAACTGATCAGGGTGTTTAATAGAATCTTGGTGAATGCGTTATTTGTGACATTTGCCGTGTTCATACCTGAATTCGATAGGATTTTGGGGATAATGGGTGCAAGTATTTGCTTTACAGTGTGTATCATATTTCCATGTCTTTTTTATATGAAATTGTGCAAGACTACACATTGGGAGAAAATTGGTTGCTGGTCGGCTATTGTGGTGGCACTGGTTCTTGGAATTCTGGGGACTTATGCTTCTGTATTTCTCGATGTTTGATCCGGTTTTTTATCAAGGTGGGTACAATTTGGAACCTCTGATTAAGGTGACTACACCGAATGATGTTGATATCCGCCATCTTTAGATATCAAATAAATCGCCATTTCGATTGATTTAACAAAAAAAATAGTAATAAATAGTACAAAGAGAACAAAGAAAATCTAACTCATTCAATATGGCACAAAACGTCCTCTACCTCTGAACCCTCCACCTCTACCACCTCTAGCAAACCCTCCTCCGCCTCTACCACCTCTACCGCCTCTGAATCCCATACCACCTCTACCGCCTCTACCACCTCTAAAACCACCTCTACCTCTAAACCCACCACCACCACCTATACCCATCCCAGGCACGTTTGTCCTCTTCGGTGTAACTTTCAAATTCCTGCCCCTGAATAACGAATCGTTCAAGGATAATGCCAGTTGTACGAATGCTGCATCGGCAAATTCGATATATGCGAATCCCTTTGGATGTCCGGTGAATTTATCCATCAAGATGGTAACACGGTTGATTGAACCACAATCTTGGAAATGTTTTTGTAATTCTTCAGGACTGGAACCGTAGTCAACACTGCCGACGTAGACGGATCTGGAATCTATGTCTTCGTTGTCGTTGGTAGTTTGATCAGTCGTAGATGGTGATTGTTCTGATGTTGAAGAAGGTACAGAGAATTGTGGTGCAACTGCTTGTTGCTCCTGCTGGGCCGCGGGCAGAAGCAGTTGCCCTTCCAGTTGCTGGAGTTGAATTTGCTCATCTTGTAAATGTTGTTGTTCTTGTTGTTGTTGTTCCTGTAATGCACGTAAATGATCAGCTTCCTTTTGCATCTCTGCCATTTTGATTTTCATTGCCGCTAGCTGAGAGTCATCTTGCTCAATTGTTTGTTGTTGCTCTTGCAAATGCAGTTGTTCCTGACCCGACATCGTAGTTGACCGTTGTTGTATCTATCTCTTGTTATCTGTCTCTTCTTCTTCTTCTTCTTCTTCTTCTTCTTTTTGCTTTTCTTAAGAGAAAAAAAAAAATTGTATGGGCATATAATTGATATTCTGGTACACGACTGTCTAGAACAGAATTTTTTTTGGTTTGTTTGTGTGAACAGAGATAGAGAGACACAGTGAAGGAAAGAAGGATTGTAGTTAGATAGATAGATAGGAGGTACTTACTACACTCTGATGAACTTTTCTATATGCTCCATAGTTCTACTGTGGTTGCTGTGCTGCTGCTGCTACTGGCACACTGCTATGGCGGTACCCACCCTTTTATCTCAACACACTCCCAAAGATAGTCCACCATTACCAGTCAAAGTCATCGACATCCTATCGGACAATGTCGAATTTGCAACCTTTTTAAGGGTTGTACAAAGAAAGGGGCTAGTGCCCATTTTAAATTCATTACAGAACTTCACATTGATACTGCCCATCAATTCCGCTTTTGCTAGAGTCGATACCATACCGGACAACTTTGATAGATATATCATTGATCAAGTTATCAATACTGATGATTATAAGGATCTTCGGTCTCTGGTGTTTACAACTTCAAATGATAGTCCGATATTGTTGGAACAATCAAAGGAGTATGGGTTTTGGCAAGTTGATGGTGTGGAGGTTGTTGATAATGATATGTATGCTGATGCGCAAAATGCAATTGTACAAGGTGTTGATGGATTTTTGCCAATACATAAATCGGCATGTGAATTCTTTGATAATGAGAATTTGAGGAATTCCACATTTCCTGAATTTAACATGTTTAAAAGTCTTGTGAAAAGTGAAGGGATATGCCGTGGTTTGAAGAATCTCACGGGGCTCGTGCCATTTGATGAGAGTTTGAGCTTTAACGATGTTGAATTGAATTATTTGACTTCTAAGAATGGTAAAAAGGATAGATTTCAATTTCTTTCAAATCATTTTGTCGAAGGATTAATAGCAGGTAATGTCAGTAGTCTAGTACCTGATTTGGAAGGGAACAATTTGTCGATAACTACGAACAATCAAAATCAAAAAGTGGTGAACAATGTTGAAGCACAATTCTCGGATGTCTTGACCACAGATGGGATATTACATTTTTTTAACAATGATTCATTTATAAGCTCACCTGTTGAATTTAGTGTGCGAAAGTATTTACAAGGCTTAAACGTTTCGAGCTTTGTCAAAGAATTGGATTTCAGAAAATTGGCTTATCTTATAGATGATGAGGAGATTGAACAAACCATCTTTGTCAATGTGAGTGATGATGGTGATGATGATGATGATGATGATGATGATGATGATGATAAGATTGAAGAGAAGAAAGGTGACAAGGGTTTCGAATTGTTGTCAAGTGTGCATAAGAATAACGATTTGTATCAATTTGCCCAAGGTACAATTGAATTATCAGGGAACATGTTACTCGACAGTAAATACTGTTATAAAAAAATCGGTGACAATTGTCAAAGAATCAAAGTTTCTCAGATTGGACCAAACAGGTTCATACTAAACAACCATGTCTATGTTGATTCTAAATCTTATCATGTGGGGAACACGCATATTTACTTAATCGATGACAATTTAACTCCGCCGGCTAGATTGGATTTGGCAATTGGACCTTATTACCATTCTTCGAGATCGATTAAATATTTGAACGACTTGGATTTGATCAGTTTGGAAAATAACAAAGAAGGATATACGTTGTTCATTCCTAATAACGATGCTTGGGAATCCTTAGAGTTGACATGGACTTATCTATTGCATAATAAGACCGCGTTGTATTTCTTGTTGGAGAGTAATATCATAAATGGGTTGATGTACAGTGATTATGAGGGTGAGCTTAAGACTACTTCGTTGGATGGATACCCTGTGTTTATTTATAAATCAGAGGAATTTGTCTCGATTAACAATGCCAATTTACGGATCGGACCAAACTCGGATATTCTTTTTGCTCAAGGTGTTGCCCATTCTGTTAATCAAGTTTTAATCCCAGACGATTTGGAAATTTCATTGATTGACTTACTCAGTGCCGTGAAGCATAAATCTTTCAAAAGCTTTTTGGAATATTCGCAATTAATGCATTTGATCGAAAATGAAAACTATTCGTTGTTGTTACCCATCGAAAGCTCATTGTTACGTGAGAACATCACTTTGGATTATTCTAAATTGGTCGAGATGTTGAAACTACACATGATCCCACCGACGTCGATTCAAAGGTTGCTCAATTGTGAAACCAAAATTCCTACGTTGTTAAACGATACAGATCTTTTCTGCAGAGAGATTACCCCTGGAATTCGTATGTTACAAGTCCTCGAGGGTAATGACAAAGAAGTGAGGATCGTGAATAAAGGATGTACTTCGTCTTCGTTCAATTCTGACAACAAGAAACAATGTTTGTTCATCATAGACAGACCTATCAACCCGGAATGGATCGATAAACCATTCATTGGGATCCCGCATATCAAATTACCAGCTGTGGCACTGGGGATAGGTGCCATAGTGACGTTGATCTTGTTGATGATTGTTCTTTCGTGTTGTATGTTTTTCGTTGTCGGGAAGAACAGTACTGATGATGATCCGATGTTTGGGAATGATGGAGAGGACGATGATGATGGGAGTGATGATGAACAAAGAGCCTTGTTGGAAAATGGGGTGAGAAGGATGGGGAACAAGAATTATGGAAGTGTTAATGGGGGTGGGATACAAGGTCAATCGAATAATGATTATGTCACTTCCAATGGTCATAACAATGGTAACAACAACAACAGCAACAACAACAACAACACAATAGAGGGATTCTCGGAACAGAATTATTCGGACAATTCACAAAGTCAACTGATTGATGTACAAGTGAGGAGGAATGGTAGCGTTGATGGATTGGTGAGTGGGAGTGTCAATGGGCATCATCATGATCATCAAAAAAAGAATTTTTGGTGATATACTGTTGTCAATTTACAAAGAAAAGGTGAAATAGGAAAGAGGGTGTAGATATGAATATAAAGTAATTGATATAGATCGATAGATCGATAGTCAAAGCTCATCTCATCTCAAATCGCGTGCGCGCGTAATTTTCTCTTTTGCTTTTTATGTTTTTTTTTTATTTTTATTTTTATTTTTATTTTTGCCATTCTTCAAAAAAGTGTTTGTAGATGAGAAGTGACGACGATACACTGTTCAGTTGTATGGTAATAGATATAGTACATAAGGTGTGTGTGTATGTGTGCGTGTGTGAATATAAAAGGTGGTTTAAGTAAGATATAGAGAATGGACTCATTGGATTCAGTACTAGACCCATCAGATTGGCTAAATACCAAATTCCCACCTTTATACCAACTCGATTCGATGATACGATGTCACATATGTAAAGAATTCATGACTTCCCCAGTGCTAACTGGATGTGGTCATTGTTTTTGTTCTCTTTGTATCAGGTCAACGTTGCAGAGTTTGGGGAAATGCCCCTTGTGCAATGAAGAACAGATTGAGAGTAAATTGAGGAAGAACTTAATATTGGAAGAGGTTATTGTGTTTTTCAAAAAATATAGAATGGATTTGATGGAGTTGTTGAAAAATGGGGAAGGAAGGGAGAGTGTGGTGGAGGAGGATAGTGATTTGATGGAGATTCAAACTCCAGAACTTATCACACTTGATTCAGACGAAGAATCAGTACGGAAGAATAGTTCCAACAACAAGAGAAGCTCATCACCGCTGATACTGGATTTGTCGTTGTCATATTCATCAAGGAAGAAACCGAGGAAGCCGATGAGCGTTACTGAGCAAATTGTGCAGCAATCACAGCAGTCACAACAAGTGAGAGATTCAACCTCGGCAACGACAGCGACAATGCTGAAAAGTGAGAATCTATCTGAATGTCCTATCTGTCATAATTTCTTTCCCTTGACCGAGATAGAAACCACTCATATAGATGAATGTTTGATCAATGGTGCGGCGAATACGGGAAATGAAAGCAACGACATCAAATTATCAATTGGAAACAAACCTTCGCCATCACAACCACAAATGCTGAAGAAGCCATCAACACTATCCACATTTTTCACCAAGAAGAAAGATCAACCACCTAAACAAAAGACATTCAATTTCGACAAGTCCAAACAATACCAACTTCAGCCTACATCATCATCGTCATCATCATCCACTTTCAACGCCATGATGAAACCGCTCAAGAAGTTAAATTTTAGCAGTCTTCAAACCTCAAAACTCAAAGAAAAACTTCAATTTCTAAACCTCCCCACATTGGGTTCGCGACAACAATTAGAAACGAGATACAATCAATACGTAATCTTGCACAATTCAAACCTCGATTCAATACAGCCAGTGCCTTTGAAGCAACTCAGATCCACGTTGAATCAATGGGAATTCTTGAACAATAACCTAGATAAAAATATTCAAGTCATGACTAAGCAGAAAAAAATCGGGGATAAAAAGGAATGGGGAAAAGTTTATAACGATGAATTTAAAAGACTCGCTATGGAACTGAAGAAAGGTGTGAAGAAATCCGGGGTTGTTCTGCAATTGCAGCTACTGAATAATGAGGAGACTGGAAGTGGTGGGAAGGATGGTGAAGATAGGAGCGGTGGCGAGAAAGAGGGAGCTGTTGTAGATGGAGATGATGATAATGACCACGGAGTCACAATAACAACAGCAATAACAGGGGACAAAGACGATAAAGTTGATGGTGAAGTTTCCAGAAAACCAATAGGACCTAAAATTGGTATGTTTGACTCTACGTCAACAACCTCGTTATCAAAGGATACAACAGAACCCAAGGATTGAATTTTGTATAATTTACAATCGTTTGACTTGTTTCCTCAATTTCCATTTTTTTTTTTTCAATTTATGATCTTGAAATTATTTATTTATTCAATTTATATCGCATTACTATTATTCAAACTACAAAATACCAGGAGATGATTCATTCTTTCTCATAATTCATCTCTATCTGCAATCAGATCGACAAAATTCTCAGCTTCATCTTCATCTTCTTCGGAACTTTTGACATGTGTATCAGCTTCAAGATTTGTAGTTTCACCATCTTCTACATCGGCCATTGTAGTTGCTTTATTACTTGGAGTTGATTCCGGCTCTAATCCCGTTTTGGTCTTTGTGATAACAATTTGAACGGTTTCCGGCTCTTCTTCCTCTTCTTCTTCTTCATCATCAACATCCGCTATGGCTCCTTCTTCGATTTGTTCTTCAGCCAATTCATCGGCGATTTCCTCATCCTTGGCAACAACCTCATCCTTGATCAAATTTCCCTTCAATGAAGAATCTTTAATTTTAATATCTGGGATATCAACTTCAACACCATCATCATCAGAGGTTTGTTCTTGAGCTATTCCAGCAACAGCTGATTGAGATTTTGTTCCCGTAAAAGCGTCTCCGACAAGGGTCAGAGTTTCACTCGAAAGTACATCAGCAACTTTGCTGCTCGGCAGTGAAAGTTTGGCTGTATTAGCCAAAAAGCTAGCACCTGAGACAACCAGCTCGGAAGCTTCAGATGCGATGATACCCACCTTCTCGCCTGCGTCGGCAACGTTAATTGCTTCTTCGATATCAGATTTAACAATTGCAGCTTTTGCTGAGGCTGTACTGAGTAAGGACACATCGGTGACTGCAGACTTCAAACTGGATATCTTTTTGGCTGCTTTGCTAAGTGGGGTTGCTTCTTTGACAACAGATGTAACACTTGAAGCTTTTTGCAGAACATTGCTGATTGGATCAGCTTTCTCAACTGCTGATTTGATACTTGCAGCCTTTTTCGACGCTTCAGAGACCGGAGTACTAATAGCAGCATCAACTGCAGATTTGACACTTGCAGCTCTTTTCGAAGCTTTGGAAAATGTAGAAGCAGCACCGTCACTCACCGCGGATGAGACACTTGAAACTTTATTTACTGGATCAAATTCTTCCACGATTTGGTCAAGTGCGATAGCTTCCGCTACTGCTGCTTTTGCACTGTATGCCTTGTTTACTACTTCACTGAGCGGACTGGCTGATTCAATTTTAGCTTTGACACTGGCTGCTTCACCAATTTTAGCAGATCTTGAGATCGCGTGGTCGACTTTTTGATGTACGTTGCTCGATGGTCCCGGGGTGATGACTTCTGTGGATGGTGATACAGTCAAAGCTGCAGAGTCAACGATGGATAATAATGATGGATCAAGTGGTGCAACGGTGGTGCTTGTCAATTCAGTGGTATCTGAAATTTCCACCTTTGTTTTTGCGTTTCTCTTTCTAGCTTGCTTCTTTGACTCTGATGATGATGGGAAGGCAGTTTCTTCTAATCCTGAATCAACAGACAAAGTAGCACTGAGTGATGATGCTATTGAAGATATAGAGTCTGCCACCTTCAGCACTTTACTCGAGACGGAGATTGGCGCTGAGTCTGGTGTAGAACCAACAAGTTCCACTTCTTCTATTTCTTCACTTTGTAACTCTGGAGTTTCTTCCAGTGGTGTCAATGAACTTGAACTAGCAGAAGAGATTGTTTCTGAAACAGCAGGGGTGGCGGAAATAGTAGTTGCCTCGGTAGCATCATCTGCAACATCTTCAATATCGGTAGCCCATTCAATCTCTTCTTCTTCGTAATCATCATCTTCTAAAGCTTCAACATCAGTAGTGGCTGATGAAAACAGTGATGATTGTGTTGGTGTCAGATCTATGTCAGCGGAAATATCAAGAATTGAGCTTGGGGTTGATATTAATGATAAAGATGTAGTAGAAGAAATTTCTGCTGATTTCTTGACTGGGGATTGAATTGTGAAGTAATTTGAAGAGTCTAATTCTCTTTTATAATAATCGACCAAGTCGTTGATGACTCTTTTTTTTATAAGCCATTGAATAACGACACCGAGTA
Organism: Nakazawaea pomicola; assembly: GCA_030567755.1. Classification (NCBI taxonomy): domain Eukaryota; kingdom Fungi; phylum Ascomycota; class Pichiomycetes; order Alaninales; family Pachysolenaceae; genus Nakazawaea; species Nakazawaea pomicola. Next base: position 13,301 of record JAJLSS010000032.1, on the reverse strand, counting down.
AGACCACGAGTAAGAATGTGAAGAATTTGGTGAGTAATGACATGAAAAATGAGGTTGAAGTGGCCAAATTTGGTGGTAGTTTGAATACAGAGATCGAATTGTCCAGCGACGTAGAGGCAAGGTATTCTCCATTTGGTGAGATTTGCACGGTGGTGATGGCGAAGCTATGAACTTTTGGGAACTGTTTGATCGTCAGGAAATTCGACAGCTTTACCAAGATGATCGAGGTGTCATTCCCACCTAATGCGATTAAACCTCGATGGACACTTATCGAGGTAACACCACGGACCTTTTTATGTACAAGTTTTTGCCTCACTGTGGATTTTTTGTCCAATGAATAGTGGATTAATGATAAGCCTTGCGATTTCTTCAACGATGAAGCAATGATGACGCTGTTGTTGTCCAAGAATTTAATCTTACTCACAATGACATCTGGGAACAGTTGGGATGCAATTTGATTCCCGGTGACCGTGGAAATGAACTCTACTGAGGATTGGGTCAAATATGCAAGGATCTTACCATCGGATGAGACGCTGAGGTCTTTCACAGTGGTCTTGGTATCGATGTTAAATTTGACATTCAAAGTTTCAGTATCGATGATGAATATATCCCCATTTTGAGAAGAGGAGAGACACGCGATCGAGCCATCCTCAGACACGGATACAGATTTTGTATATTCTGTAGGATCAGTACTGTCATTGATCTGCGCGCTTTGTAAAAATCGCAAATGGTTGTTGATGTAACCATATTTCCTCAAATGAGAGTTGGATCCCGATTTGATCAAGTCGGTGCTTTGATTACAAGAGAATATGATCGTGTTGTTATTGGCATCTAGGCAAGTCGGAGCATCTTCATCATCTGCCAATGGTAATTCTCTGAATCTTTTGATGATTTTAGTCCTGTTGAAATCAATAGTCACCAGTGTGATCTTGTTTGGGATCCCGTTGTTGCCTTCTCCGCCTCCTCCTGTTACCAGTAAAGTGTTGTCATTGAGGAATTTGGAACCATAGATTGGATAGTCTAAGGTGAGTTTGCCAATCGGATAATTGACCATTGTGCGTATTTGTGCTATCTATTGTTGGTATGATAATAGTTCAATGGATTTAAAGTGCTTGTAATTTTTGATTTGTTGTTGATTTTTTTTTTTTCTTCCTTCCTTCCTTTGCTTGCAGTGTGAGAGGATATCGCTCAATTGAGAAATACAGAGGCTGTTTGATTTTACAAGAGTAGAAAATTGATGAAAAATAGCTTTTGGGATCTATATCTAAGGACACATGTATATATGCTTCAGTCTTGGAGCTTTGAAGCAGATAAGTGTGTGTGGGGGGGAATAGCAATGATAAAGATATTTAAAAAAAAACTCCAGTGCGAAAACGTCAGCTTGAAAAATAGTGAAAAAAGAGCATGAGGGCATTAGTTTTGTGTTCATATGAGTATAGCAAGAATTCTAAAGATATTGGGTGAATGGTTCAGTACAGAACCTGTGGCATGTTGTGTTCAATATTTCCAAACATTTCTAAGATGGCCAAGTAATGGTAAAATATTCCACCAACGACGAAAAAATGCCAAATATTGTGTGAAGAGCAACAATAATCAACCCACCACAACGAGGTAAAATATTCATGTTTGTCAGTCTTGTCTGGCACTTTGAAATGTTTTTGTAAATCATCATGATCGTTCAACTCGTTCAAAATTTCATCACAAATACTGAATTGGTCAACAATCACATCCTTTCTGCAACATTCTGGGAATAAGAATCCATAAAAAACGACACCGAATAAATACGAGGCGATACTTTTCCACAAAGGTGAATAGAAACCTAAACTATTTTTGAATCCTTGATATGAACCTAGGATCAAAAATGATAGGACTCCCATTGCCAGTAATGATATGAAGAAGAAGATTCTAAAAGGGCGCAGTTTTGGTGTATCAAAAGTTGGTGACCAAGTGAATCCAAACCCAGCCAGTCCTGCTAGGACAGAGACGCCGATGATGATACTTCTTGCAATTGGGTAATAGTATAATGAACAGTACTCTGTACTGATGATGGACAGTGTGATCAACACGGTGATCCCGGTGTAATCGATACACGCGAATCGGGACCTCACTGGTAAATTAGAAGTAGAATTAAAAGTGTGCCAACAGACTGAGGAGATCAAGCATTTTAAAGCAGAGAATAGGAACAAGAAAATGACGAGTTTTCCAGATATGGTTAATTCGGAAAAGACTTTTGAATGTGGGAAATGATGAATCGATAATGTCAGTGTTAATGCGAATCCCATTAAATGTGTCCAGATATTTCCTGTCTCGTTATGGATTTGGAAAATAGACAGAGCACATCCTTTATAAGTGTTGTTGAATCTGTATCCAAACACTATGAATTTGTTTTCTCTCCATGGGAATGGAAGTTCCCAATAGTGTAATAATCTATCACGACCACAAATAACTGCATTTTCATAATTGTGGAATTGTAAATTCAAATCTCTAAAAGTTTGTGAAACCAAGTCTCTTTTTTCGTTATCGGATGATAAACCCAATACTTCATCACTCTTGGTGTTTAAGAAATATTTGAATTTGGCTTCGATGAATTCTAAACCTAATAATAATCTCTCATCCGATGATGAAATTTTGGAAGTTGCAAATAAATTCCCATAATATTCGTCTAAAATTCTATCCAAAATTTCCAATTTCCTGTCCGGTGGAGCACTTTTCAATGTTGTCAATGATTGATATACCAATCTTGCATTGGTCAACTTGTTCAATGCAACGTGTGAATGATCAGATAATGAAGAAGCAGTAACTTCATCGTGTAAGAAATATTCTTCCAAAGTAGTCAACGTCGAAGATATAAAGTTGTCTAGCTTGTTAGACAATAGTTGCTCTAAGGACAAATCTGTATTTGAACTTGTCGGACTGGATTTTTTGATATAATTTAACAAGTTGATGTCATCTGAATGCGGGTCTTTGTTTTTGTTGTTTCTGTTTCTCAAGCCTTCGGAATGGTTCAAAGTCACCGTTGTAGCACCGGCACTGGCACCTATATCTGAACGGTATGCTGGTGCCATTCTATGTAATTGTGGTACTTGAGATTGGGTGAACAAGTGTTAAATGATGATAATATTAAATGGCTCGGTCAGTTTTTGTTGCAACACCAAAAAAGGACTTTTCTTTTTTTTATCTTTTCTGGATGAAAAATTTATTCAAATCTGTTTTGAAGCGTTTTGGGTGAATCAACGTGTGGTGTGTTATGTTATGTTATGTTATGATGGATGGATGGATGGATGGATGAAGTGATAGGTGGATGGGAGTTGATAAGAATGACAGTCAACAGAAAATTACTGAGTCTTTGATAATGACTGGAAGTGGTAGAATATCCAGATTTCTTTCTCTCTCGATATAAATATCTATATAAATAAAAAACAACAACAAGACTATGATTAGAATTATTATTCTCAATTTCCAGGTGTCTCGTTTTTTTTCTTCCTTCTTATCCCTTCTTTTCCTCGTGAAATTGGAATTGACGGGATTTGAAATTGTATACTTAGTTACATCTATGTTGCGAACACAATATAGTATCAGTAAGACATCTTATGTGAAAGTTCTGGTGTGTCTATGTGAATTCTTTGTCTAGTGAGCTACATTTTATGACTGACGATACGGGTGGTATACTTGTATAATCCGGAGTAGTTGAAATATTGGTACCTTTTCCTTCTCCTTTAATTCTCCTTTTTCTCACTTCTCCATCTCCTTTCCTCTTCTCCAGAAACGAATAGCAAAAAAAATCAAGAAAATTTGTAAATACAATTTGTGGCTAGAGACAGACAGATACAGAGACACAGAGACACAGAGACAACAAGATGGCGGTATTTCAACCTTCAAATCAAATCAAATTGACCAACGTCTCTTTGGTCCGTATGAAAAAGGGCAAGAAAAGATTCGAAATCGCTTGTTATCAAAATAAAGTGCAAGACTGGAGATCAAATGTGTAAGTGATATTTATGGAACTTATCGAATGACACACAAGGAACTAACTAACAGTTTGACAACAATAGTGAAAAGGACATAGATGAAGTATTACAAATTCCTCAAGTTTTCCTAAATGTTTCCAAAGGTTTAGTTGCTCCTAATGACGAATTACAAAAACTGTTTGGTACAACAGATACCGATAAGATTGTATTAGAAATTCTTGGTAAAGGTGAAATTCAATTGAATGAAAAGGAAAGACAGGCAAATGCACTGCAATTAAACAATGAGGTACTACAGATTATAAGTACCAAGTGTATTAATCCAAAATCCAAAAAGAGATATCCACCAACGATGATACAAAAAGCTTTAAATGAATTAAAATTCAATTTCGTTTCCAATAAAACTGCCAAGATGCAACTGTTAGATGCCATTAAATTATTAACAGAAAGGCAAATCATCCCAATAGCGAGAGCCAAGATGAAGATTAGATTGACAATAGATTCTAAAGAGTATAAGAAACTTTCAGAAAAATTAAAACCATTACTCACAGAGCAAGATGATGAAAATTTCAATGGTGGTAATTTCGAAACTGTGGCATTCATAGATCCGGTTAATTATAGAGAGATTGTTGAGTTGTTGAAAGGTAATAAGAGTGGACATGTTGAAGTTCTCGATATGGCTGTTATCGAAGAAGGTGATAAAAATTTTTAAATCCATAGATCATCAAGTTTTTACTCTATATATAACCTTCTATATCTAGGTATCAACTTTTTGTATATAAAGATTTCACCGATTGTAAGACAAACATCAATTTCAGAAAATCTTGATCATTGGTTTGATCACCTTTGGTGAAAATTTTGGAACTTGTATTCAAAATCACCGGTGTTTCATTTTGGTTTAAATTTATCAACAATCTGCCCAATTGTGTAGCCATGATCAAAGTCTTGAAATTGGTGTTATCTCCAATGATATAACTCGCTTTAATTTTGGATTCTAATTCTCTTTCGTCATCTTCATCTTCCGGTATAGTGTTGTTCACTATCGATGGGAGTTGGATGTCTATTGTAGAGTCAATCTCTCCGTTGTAATATATTTGGATCACCCGTTTATCCACAAACGGTATTATCTGAAATGTGAATTCTTCATTTGCTGCATAACTTTCTTTGGATTTGGTGATATGGAAGTTTGATGATGACATTGTCGAGGCTGCTGCTGCTGTCTGTGTATCTATCTATCTATCTATCTATCTATCTATCTATCTATCTATTTTTCCAAAAATCAGATCGGTCGGTGTTTTTGAAATATCAAAAAAATAAAAAACTAAACAAAAAAAAAATATAGTCAAAGGAAGAGATGGGGAGCAATTGAAAATACCCATCATGACCAACACATTCAATGATCACCATGAACAATCACATGATGAAGCGCATAGTCTACACACAATAGACTCCTTAATACCCAATCCAGAACCTCACACCACTCCAAAGAGACTCGTCACACTACGTACTTTTATATACAGATTTTCATCAGCTATATGCACCACGCTATTCCTCAGCATATTATTCGTATGTTCATTGATAACGCAATTGTTTAGAAAGATATGGCCGCAGAGGGATGATAGAACAGTGCAAAGAGAAATACAAAAGGGGTATCCTGATGTCATTGGGAATGTCAAAGTTGTTGATGATTTAAGGTATTATGTCAATTTGATGGGTCTAGAATTACAAGAGTATAATATAATAACCGAGGATGGATTTTATATCGAATTGAAAAGGATAATTGATCCTCATGAACCGGAATTCATCTCGAAACCACCGATCTTGTTAGTCCATGGTTTATTACAATCCTCGGCTTCGTTCGTCACAAGTGGTCAAAAGAGTCTTGCATACCATTTGTTCACGCAAGGTTATGATGTATGGTTGGGGAATAACAGATGTGGGTTCTCTCCAAGGCATCAATTTTTGTCAACGAACAATCTGATGATGTGGGATTGGGATATTGTGGATATGGCAATCAACGATATCCCGTGTTTTATCAGTAATATCTTAAAGATCAATACCAACTATAAAAAAGTTTCAATGTGTTGTCATTCACAAGGTACGACACAGACCTTTGTCGCGTTGTCCAAATATTATAACCCGGCTTTGAATGATCAAGTTGAATGTTTCATAGCATTACTGCCTGCTGTGTTTGGTGGTCCGTTACTCGATGAGAAATTGTTCATTAGGTTTATCAATTGTCTAAATCCAACGATGTACAATACGTTTTTTGGGATTTTGTCATTCATGCCGATAATGATGCATTTCCGTAGACTCATATATCGATATAAAATCTTTGGATTGTTGAGTTACTCGATGTTTAATTATTTATTCGATTGGGATGATAAATTATGGGATCCACAACTCCGATCGATCCATTTTTTATTCTCACCGGTATATGTGAGTACACAACTAATGAGATGGTGGCTTAGTGCTGATGGATTCATAGATTCGAAATCAATCCTAGATGATACCGATAGTTGGTTCGATAATGACACGACACCACCTATTAAATTGTTCATCGCACAGAGGGATCGATTGGTGGATGGGGATAAACTAGTGCTGCATTTGGAAAATTATGAACCAAGTTTTGATCGGTTTGAAGTGATGAGACTACTGACGTATAGCCATTTGGATGTGCTTTGGGCAGATGATGTTATTGAACAGATTGGGAAACCGATGTGTGATTTTTTACAAAGAGTCAAAAATAAAGAGTTGTGATGTGATATACTTACTGCCCAGGAAGTGTGTGGGCTGTGATACATATAAGTGGGCAAGAATAGAGATGGTATGAATGGATGAATGAAAAAAATGTTTACGAGGGGTGCTGTTGTTGTTGTTGTTGTTGTGTTTAACTCGTGCTGATAAAAGTTGGAGCAAGGTGAATACCCCAAAATTGTTTGATAAGAGTCTGCTGTATTGTGTGGTGTGTCAAACAAACAAAACTAATTCAGACCTGAAATATCGTTGATCATTGGATGTTTTGAGGGTGACATTTAAAGAGTTGGAGCCATCCACTGTACTACTTTTGATGATGATGATGATGATACTATTCCGCTTAAAGAGACTTATCGGGGAATTAAACTATAGTGGAAAGAGTAGTTATGGACTGTCGCAAATTCGAGCATAATTGACTTGTTTTTTTTTTTTTTGGTGGACTTGTACAATTAAATAGGATATTGAAAAATTAAGAATCACACAGAACAGAGCACTTTACTAGGGGGGTGCTTCAATTATAAACATATCTCAAAAGATGATGTTAATCAACTTCGTGTATGATAAGAGGGTGATCAGGACTATTTCATCTCTGTTATTAGAAAATCGATTTTAACCAAGAAGATGAATTCATAACAGGCTAGGGCAAAGTGGAGTCATGTCTAACATTTCAACTGTGCTCCAATATATATTATATACTTGCTCTGTGGTATGTTTTATCAACCAAGGGATAAAATTTTTGATGGTGAAAAAAATGTTTTCTTTTCATGACCAGACAAAAGAGCTTTCCAAATATGTACTATTATGAGTCTCTGCTCCAGCAATAACACAACAAGACCGCGTTGATCATCATCTGATCCATAGAGGATGTCAGCGTTTATTTATAAATCTTACCCCTTTTTTGAAAAAAAAAAAAAAAACTAAAATATATGTTGTGCACAGGAGACCAAAAACAAAAAAAGAACACACAATAAAAAACATATTCAAAAAATTAAAAAAAAGCATCAAATAACACTGCAGGGGGGTATGTGAACCATTTGAAAAAAAAGATCATACAACAACGAAGCAGTCAAATACCGAATCTTGAGGTTTTTGGAACTGAAAGAAAGCTTGAAATCATATACATTTGAAGCAGAGTCTTGGTGATTTTCAGACTGAGAATTGATTGATCTCATTGTAAATCAGTTGGTGATTGTGTAAATTACGATTGGGATGAAAACTATTTACTTATGAGCTTGACAATTTTCTCTTTGATTAACAGGCAACTCATATATTCTCCTGGCAACATGGTCATAAAATGTACACTCATGAGAAACGTCCGTGATATACCTCATATTTTCACCCGTAGGTGAGGATCTAATAATAGCATCTTCTTTTCTCGACATTCGGCTGTCGATACTTTTAACATCAAATATGGCTCTGGATTTCCACAGCAAATATCATTTTTTGCCAAGTATCTTCGAAGTTTAAAAATCTTGATAATGAAAAGCTTGCAACGTTGATATATGTGGTAAATAGAGGCAGGCATATATATACCACATGGACTAAAATTGTGCGTTGTCTAACAAAAGCATCCTCATACTGATCCTTTGAAGACTGGGGATTTAAATCTACCAGCCAAATTCAAAACTAAAAAATAAGGAGACGAGGAAGAAATCTATCTCTCTTGTGGAAACTGTTGGTCGGAAAATGACGTTAGCCTGGGTGTGGTATTATGGAGGGTTGTCTTTTTCAGATAAATTTGTTTTTTGTAATTATGCATATATAATAAGACTCAGATTATGCATATCAGCTGGCTTTGAACTCATTTCACATCGAAAGAAGATTTTTTCTTTTAAGGGATTGTCAATGCGGAATACATCAAGTGATTCTGTTATTTGGTTTTTTAGAAAGGGCATGATACTCTTTCCTCCTTCCTTCCAAGAAAATCTCAATACTACAATTCTCTGATACTTGACCTGTAGAATTTGTCTGATGCCAAGAAGTTCCCAGCAAAGGCTGACTTAAATAGACTTTTTTCTTAACACGAAGTCAACCTTCTTTCTCCTATTCATAATACATAAGTAGACAGTTTCATCGGGGAAAAATAGGACAACCTCTTCAAAAGTTGTACATTTTGCAAAGGAACTGCCGATTTGAAAACCACGAAGTTTTGATTTGCCAACGAAATCCTCCTGATCAACCGGTGGTGATACCACTGAGTTGGCACTGAAAGAAACAGGCGTTCTTCTTTTAATTCTGAATAATGCTGTTGATTGAACTGATGGCATTGTCTTCTATGACGTTTAGTTGCTTGATCTATGGTACTGACTGTAATATAAAGACTGTGCTATTTTTTACTTGAAGCTGTAACTTTTAAAAACTCTCAATAAAACAAAAAAAGCGGAATTTCACTTTACTTCAATATCAATTATCAACTTTCGTGGCCTTAGTTACGTTCGGCTTCGTCGAATTATTCGTTCAGTCTTTTTTTTTTTTCAATAATTCCTCTTTGAAACACTCGGATATCAACAATTTTCGGATACACTGAAATTGATGCAGGTATTGGACATTGCCAATATTCACCCACATAAATTTAGATTTAGCAGCCTCCAATGAAAAAAACTTTCTCCTATCAATCAGTTTGTTTGATCTCTATAATATTTTGTAGAAACGAAAATATCTTGGATGGTAAAAAGTAGAGTCAAAGCCTTACATTGAAGTATAGTTTGAAACATGAAGCTTAGGAATTAGATTTGGTTGACATGCAAACTTTATTCATCACACATTCAGAAAGCGGCTTCACTGAGATTCTGTGGATCTATCTTGACTTCCGCTTTTTTTTTTCAGATAAGTGAGCATTGAGCCAAGTGGGTGATTAGGTAGGCAAGTGGAAAGCAAAGTAAAAGCTTTTAAACAGGAGGGTTTGAAGTAGATAGAGATTTTTGAGCAGAGTCATTAATAGCCAACATAAATTAACTATTGAAATGTGTGACTCTGGATATCTTGAATTGTATGTTGTTGTTGAAAAGAGTCAGTTTAAATTAGTTTTAATTAATTGAAACTGGCTCTTCTAGGATTTATATAAGATATATATAGCTTCCAATCTCCTTCTTAAAAGGAGATTTCGTTTAGTGAATTATCAAATTCAAATACAAATATGAACGTAACCAATTCACTATACAAGTTGGCGACAAAAAAAGTGCCGATGAATATTTTAAAAAAATATAAAAAGTCACTTGGGACTTTCTCTTCTAACCAACCGCGAAAAAGGCATTTGATTTTACCAGAATATTTGAGTCTGAAATCGTCATCCTTGGCCCTGAAGACTACCCTTCTGGTGTCAGAAATGCCACTCCAAAAACTCAGAAGTTGATTTTACCATAAAATCTATCCTCACTGTCCGATTTAAAGGTGTATGAAATATAGAACTGAAGGAAAACATGTGATGCTGATGTCATTTGTATGGATGGTTAATTCTTCTTACGCAGAACTTTCAAATATGTAGGAGTTCACGGGCTAAACTCAGTATCAGTGAACTAGCACCAGCTCCATGGTGTGAGCTTCTAAGCTGCTTAGGTTCATTAGTGCCTTAAGTCTCTTGTGTATCTTGCTAAAGAAAAACGACTTCTTCTCACAGTTTTGAGACAAAAATTCCCCTACGAAAAATTTCGGACGCTTTTTTGGTCTCGAAATATAACTGCGATTATAAAGTCTCAGAAAATCTCGACACCTTCAAATAAACACTTGGGCATCCTTGATGCTACCAGTGCTGGCTGTGGTAGTCTGAGGTTTCAACATGAATTTATGAGTGACGTAGGAGCCTTTATTCTGGTTTTGTTGATATCATGTTGGTGAAATGACCAGGTGACTTGAGTGGGATGAATCGGCACCATTAGATAGCGGAAGACCCAAACCCCACTTTGGAAGGTTTTCAAGTTAGCAAATCTACAATGGTGTTTTAAATGAGAGTACCAGCAATCCTCGCGGGGTTTAAAAATGAACGTAAACACTTCATTCCACAATGAGAGAGTGGCTAGAATTCAGCAGAGATCTAACACTCCTACCTGCTGTACGAACTTGCAGAATGTCAATTGAAGATTGATGATTGACAATCTTGTAATTTAAAGAACACTCTTAAAATGTAACTGACTTTCGAAGAACAAGAGAAAATCATGAATATATGATCAATCGCATCTTTTCCACAAACATCTACATATAGCCTTTATAGGTCAGATCGCCATTGGTCAATATGATCTCAAAACAAAAAACAAAAAAGAAACAAAAAAGTTATTTAACAAGAAAGTCAAATCCTTCAACGAGAATAAATAGTAATGCAACAAATTTTACTAGAGTTAAGCTGCTGGGGATTTTGCTAATCTGTTATTCTTAAATTAACAATCGATAAAGTAAAACTTGCCTTTGAAGATGAGAAAAGTCATTGGAATGTAGTTCACTGACTTTTTCTCTGCACCTTTGACCGCGGTTTCCTTCCTGCAAACATCTTTCAGTCAATAAAAAGCCAAATAAGGATGACCCTTCTACATGTCCGGTACTGCTGTTCTCGTGTACAGTACAGCTGATTTGTAGCTCGTGATTTTTATAAAAACCCAATAGGAGCTCCTGTCACTATAGTCGTCAACATAACTCTTTTGCTACATTTGACCTTGAAATAGTCACCTTAAAAAGATTTTGAGAATTAGAATAGTCTAGGCAAGAGGTAGAAGAACAGTCCATATTATCGAAATCCTGATAAAGGTTTGAGCTAGTCGTCTGAGCTAGAAAATGGATTGATGCTTTCTTACAAGGTCAAATGTGCTCTCATTCTTTTGGACAAGACTATGTTTCTTCTAAAGTATCAAATAAAGATTGGAAACCGCGTCATTTAATTATCGATTATTACTTTACATGTAGTCTTCCATTTACGACTCCTTCGCTCCTCGGTAGTGCCAATTTCATGTCGTACAAGACGCGAAACATATGTCCAATAAGGAAGGAAATTTGAACAAAACTTTACTGCACTCAATTGTTCTTTGTATCGTCTCTCTCGCCCAGCATCGGAGTGGATGGTCTTCCCTGTTAACGCTTACTATGGAATCCAATAGAAGCTGCCATAAAGGTTATTATTGACATTATGCAAAGATAGTCTGATAGTGTCGGTGAAAAAACTCTTGTTTTCCAAATAGAAAAATGGGAATCAAATTATCGAAAAGTAAGAAAAGTCAACTTCATCTGTTCACCTTACTGAAAAATGACTGTCCTTGGCAATCTTTAAATTGAGTTATCTTCAAAATGCTCCACATTAAATTCAGCAATCCAGTAATCAATTAGCAAAATTGATTGATTACAAGGGACGGTTTTTCTGATGGCTGAAGAGAATGGCTAACCTTCAACATTCCGTTCCATTAAAAAGTCTCCTTGATGGGTTAGTTTTTTAGTTTTCGTTAAGTCAAATAGGGGGTTAAAAAGTGAAAAAAATGAGAAAAACGTGTGGTACCGAGTGGACGATTGGCCCTTGAATCCATGTAAGATGATGAGCAACAATTCTTAATTTGCAGTCGTCAGAATCACATACTCTTCTCGGACTGTATGCAATGGTTTTTTGAGAAATAAGGAGCACACAAAATGTTCTGGGGCTATGAGATGTTAGCATATTACATTCGTTGTTCATAGCTTTTCAAGCATCTGAAAGATATTCTTTCCATGTTTCTGGTGGGATTTTTGTTCTGCCATTGAATCATAACTATGATAATATATAAAAAAGAGAAAAAAGAGCATAGAAAGTGAATAGTCAATCTTAATTTAAAAAACAAAATTTACGAATTCTCCCATTCCATTTAGTGCCAAATCCATTATGACCATCAACTAGCTATTACAAGCATATAACCTACACAGGTTAAAGAGATATTTAAATCAAGCAAAACACCATATTTGGCAGGGATTGACCTTAACAGATTCCCTTTGTTAAATAGGGGCACTCGTTCAGCAAACAATGAGTGTATGACTCATAACATAATTATTACGATGCTTTATTTGACATCAGCTTTTAATTAATTAATCAGTTGATTTGTTTTCTTTGGCTCTGGAACCTCACAATTTTCCATTAACATCTGTCTAATGTATCATAATAATTGAGATTACGAGGTGCTGCCTCAGAATTAATTTTTCAAGTTTCTTAGACTTTCTCAGGTTCCTCACCACGTCTATAACTTTGGATCCATTATTTTTGCTGAATTGTCCTATTAGTGCTAGAAGAGTTCATAACAACTATCTAGTCTCAACCATGTATGATGAAGATCTGTTAGTCCCTCACCTGCAAAAATCAACTTTTGTTCTAAATTCAAATGACACACTAAATCATTGCAGACCTGAAAAGGTAAAAGCGTTCTTGACACTTTTTTATGGGCTGTTGAAGGTTAGCCATTCTCTCATTGTATAGTGAATTGATTACGTTCATATTTATAGTTGAATTTGATAATTTATTAAATGAAATCTCCTTTTAAGAAGGAGATTGGAAGCTATATATATCTTATATAAATTTTAGAAGAGTCAGTTTCAATTAATTAAGTTTTAATTAATAAAGTTTTAATTAATAAATTAATT